>CAAKHF010018688.1:28677-44925 GCA_901007745.1 Hippocampus kuda | reverse complement strand
CATCCTCTACCCACCCTCCATACCCTCACCCACACACACACACACACACACACACCCTTACTGTGAGAGGATGTTCCAGCCGCTGCACACTGACAGCTCGGGGATATTGTGTGTGGAAATGTTCCTGCTGGACCCGCAGGCCCTTACAATCTACCGGACAAAGGCGAGCGCACCTTTGCTTAAGGCGCGTCACCTTTGACCCCCTCCACCCCCCCCGGCTCGCACTTCACACTTGTCACCATGGTTAATTCCCCCCCCCCCACCAAAAAGACCCAGCATCTCTCGCCTCTTCCCTCCCGTCACGGATGCGCCCCGCTTTCAAAGGTGCGGGCGTGAGTGATACAACATTGACAGTGGTAAAAGTTAATGCAATGCAGCACATGTTATGGCTGGTAAACAAGAGCCAAATAAATAAATAAGAGGGGGATGGGGGGGAGGGGGAACAACATGAGTGGAGTTGAAGTCTGTCACCTCCAGGTGCGATGGGGGATTGTTTCTAAAGAGCACGAGGGCAGTGGAGATGTATGTTCTGCGCAGGCAACATTTCCACTGTCCTCTGTGACTCCTAAATTACGCTGCAACACAACAACAGTGCGGATTGTGAAACTACACGTAAGGGATGTCATCATTGGGTTGTCTTAATTGCTCGTAAAACGGCCCAAAAAAAAATATACAGTGGCACCAGACACTGGTTTAATTCATTATTGCGGTGCTGCACTGTGTCTTGACTTAAAAGTGCCGCAGCTTGTGAATTTTCAAGTCGCTTGGATGATTTTATTTTTCGGTGTTGCGAGTGACCTTAAGATCCATGTACTTGGCTGACAAACAGTAACCCGTTTCAATATGAACACTATTTTTTATTTTCGCAAAACAACGCATTGTTAGATTAGGCCTCTTGACATGAGCACGGACGTTGTGTCTGTGTGACGTTCATTTTCTTATTTAGCTATTCGAAACCATGCGTACTTAACAGTTGAAAGCGATTAAGACAATCGAGGACAGGCTAGACCTTCTTCCTCATCTCCACGGCTGCATCTTGACCTTTCTTGTCATCCGTTAAATTGTTCAACAGAGAATATACAGTCTATTGGTAGTTACTGTTAGCACGGTTCGTGTAATATTGCGAGCATTAAAAGATAAAAGGACCGGTAAAAGTTCATTCCGAACTTTTCAATTGGTGCCGTGACCCGGATTTTACGTACATGTCACTGGGCCACAGGTAACATTCCGTTGTTCCGTTTGTCACGAAACAGAGAAGATTTAGAATGCTACGTTGACGCCTCCTGGTTGCTAGCAAGCTGTCGGTCACTTGCGATCAAAAGGTTTGAAGATGTTATTGTACACGAGTGGCAAATACTGCGTGCGTTCATATGAACACTGCACAATGTGCATCAAAAACTTTGTGGTGTGTAAATTGATTTTTAAAAATGCACAGACATTGGTACATAGGTATTTATTTTCCGTTTTGGCCTTTTGTCCACATCTAACCTGTGGTTGAGGTCAAGGAAAATCCTCCCCCCCTCACCTAACTCCAGCCACAAAAATACAGTAATTGCTTCCAAAGCGCTACTCCACACGTGTTTTTATTCAGACAAAGAAAAATATCTCCATCTATACAAGTCTTGCGGCTAGTTATCATATTTTGACTCCATCACAGATAATAACAAATAATTCAGGGCTAGCCAGGATGCGCTGCACTAAAAAGAATATTTCCCTTGATAGCAGATTGTGATTCCAGAAAATTTCTAATATTGTGCTCCTGTCACAATCAATTTCCAATTACCATAAATCATTGCCGCGCAAAGTGGGAGTCATTTGGAGCGCTGCCTATTTCCTAATATAAAGAATGAATTGCACATTTGTATAATATCGCGGGTTATTTTATTCATCCACGAGGAAGCAATCAAAGGAGACAAAATAAGAAGAAGAAGGAACTTGTTGACTTGAAATTTGCCAATTTTCTCAGCTGTACTTTGAGACCTCCACTCGCGCAAGTCTTCAGTGAGACTTTTTCTATCAAGGGCAAGAATGAAACAGGTTAGCCACAACATCTAATTGAAAGGAATCTGGCGAAGGGTGTAATGGTGTATTGCACACAAAAAAGGGGGGGAGACATAGCGAGAGAGAGAGAGAGAGAGAGAAAAAAAAACTCTGAACTCATGCCTCCATCCTGTGAAGCGTGATGGCGCTCATCCTGACTCGATCGGCTGTCACTTTTGACACAGCCTGCCAGGGTTCTCCTTCACCGATCATGGGTAACATGGCGGGTCAGTGGATGAAATAGAAAAGGCCAAGCCCAGTCCAATATTTTCCCCGGCCTTATAACGGCACATACTTAACTCGGAGACGTCAAGGACTCAAGAGAGCATGAAAAAAGCCTAAAATGACTGTCTAAAAAGGCAGGGGGCGGCGGGGTGGGGGTTTGAGGCAAACACAGCATGTCTCTATGAATGTCAAGATCCTGACGGTCTCCGAAGCAGAGGCTGTGATACAATCGTAAGCCACTTGCTCAATGCGGCTCGTTCAACCATTTGAGGATCATTCAGATGCCGATCTCGCGACTGCAGCATTAAAGTCAAGAGCTTTCCGAGTGGCTGGCGGGAAGGGATGCTTCCTCTGCGGGCGCCAGGTCCTATTTTGGTGAAAGCGGGGAGGGGGGGGGGCGGTTGGCGGGTGGATTGGACAGACAACCGGGCAGGATTAACGGCTCTCTAGATATCCAACTCTTCCTATTAGCGAACGACCAACACGGACTCAACGCGATGCATAAAAGGTGACGGCGGCAGGTGCGCAGAGGAGGCAACAAAGCACACAACAATTAGGCCTTCTCCCAGCTGGCGGGCCACAGGAGTCGGCGAAGGCATGTAATACCGCAGCCTTAACTCTTACTCCATTATGTTAGCGTAGCCGCAGCCCAAAGTCGCAATGTTTATCTACAAGAGACTACTGAGCAGTTTCAAATCGCATTTTTAGCCCCCTATTCTCAAGTGCCACGGTAAAAGATTCCAATTACCCGAATGGTAAGGAGCCAGCGAGGGAGGCATAAAGTACATTAGGGATCCCCTGCAACTGTTGGGACCTTTTAGAGGCTCCACTGAAGAGGGCTGAGAGACCGGGGAAGGGAGGCGTGCGCTGCGGAGGGAGGGAGGGGAGGGGGTACGGGACTGTGACCCTGCATGGATAGCCTCTGTCAAAACTTGACCACGTCAAGCACAAAGGCATTATGGGAATCCGGTGTCACCAAGTCCTAATTACTGTCTGTGTTCAGAGCAAATTACTGCCTTGTTCCTCTGATTAGCGAGGAGGCTAATCTTCACCTGTGTACGCCAGCACTGCTGAGGGCCCTCGAGTGTTAGCGCTTCGTCTTCTGTAATTTATTTTTAAATCAGTGCCCGCTCCCAGGAGTTTTGAGTGTTTTGTTGTGAACCGCTTACCATGATCCCCACCGCCGCCCCCTCACCCCTAAATCCTTGACTAAATCCTTGTTTGGTGCCGCAGGAAGATAAGCAAGAACAACACTTGGGCATAATTGACTCGTACTCCTCTCCAAGATGTCAGAGCGAAATCATCTCTCTGCATATTGCCTTAGTACGTCGCGCGCGGCACACTTCTGCATGTTGCAGATACAGAATCCAATCAAGTTGGAAAACAAACTAGCTCAACCCTTTCGCGCCGGGGAAAAAAAAAAAAAAACTTTCCCTCTCGACAACAGGGGGAATAGGGGGGGAAATAAAAAAAGTGCAGGCGAGCTGCTTTTAGCGACGCCGGGCGGGAACTCTCGCCGCGCCTCCCGACTTTACCCCGGAGGTTGCGTTTGGGAAAAACGCAACATTTGCAGGATTCTGTCAGTGTCTCGTCCGTCTGTGCGTGGCGCGTCACAGGTAGTGTTACACAGGTGCTGCTCTGCACAGGAAGTGGCACACGGAGCTTGATTGGGACGGTCCCGGGAGGGGGAGGCATAAACATAGTGCACAGATGGGGTCCGGGGGCCAGTGGGAACAGCACCTTAATGAATACACAGCTGAGTACTACACTTCACAACATGCAAAACAATATTCACAGGCCGCCGCGGTGGAAAAATGGAAACCAAAAAAAAAAAAAAAGATCTGAATATCATTACGCGATGAATTATTCATGGCCATTTCTAGAGAGACCGCGTCAAAAAGTCCCTCGGCCTGCCGTCTGATGGTTTCATTCAAGATCTCAGCAGATATCCGTTTGTATGACAAAGCAGTTTCAGTTCCAAATGTAAGCAGTTTATTTAGGACACAGTTGGGTCTCGGGCACCGTCGACATCATAATTACGAGTGATTAAGAGGATGCACTGGGCTGAGTATAAACAGAGCCAAACAAAAAAAAAAACATACGCTGTTGATATGTTTCCTCTCGGTGTGTGAGCACATCACGTAAACAGGCCCCAAACAGGGAAGCCATTTAGCATAGTGCTATTCAGCGTGAATTGGGACATTGATTCACAACACCACGCGAGTGTGAGAAGAGGAAAAAAAAAAAAACAAAACGATAAATGCATCACCTCAGATATTTCACACCAGCGTCAGCACTGTGCAAAAAGCTGTTGTGACAGCTTGGCTATTGGGGGGCCGCGTTGGATGGAGGATGCCCGGCTGCGTACGAATGCCAAATGCGCGCGGGGGTGACGGCTTTGACAGAAAGAAAAAAAAAAAAAAAAACCCTCCGCCTCGGAACAATTAGGTGCTTCTCGGGGCCCCCGTCCCGTGTTGCCGGCGATAATGGAAAGCTGTGAGGATAACTGGTGATAAATAGACTTGAAGACCCTCCTCCTTAAAAGCAATGCAGGCCTGCCGTCCTCTCATATGCTTAGCTAATCATGACCATGGCCGGCAAATTCGTACAAAAGACTAATTACTGTTGTACTTCACTTGAGTCTCAAAAGGCCTCTTATAGAAGGACTCGGGAGTTCTCCTGCTTCTTTTCTCCTCTTGATGGGTATTTTTTTGAACAAGGAGGGCCTGGCGCGAGACAAAAGCGTTTAAAAATCGCTGATTGCTTTCATCCTCTTTAATTACGTTCAGAAATGGCATTTCTGCCACATAATACACCCCTATTGTTTCAGAATTATCTGGCCGGGGGAAGGAAAATCTACAATATTTGACGCCGCCGCCGCCGAGCTAAATCGCCTCTTGAAATTGAAAGATGCTCTCGAAAAGCCAAAATAAAAAGCCAGCCCGCGCCGCTGATATACCGGAGGCTGCTTGGCATTCTGCGGAACGCCATTATTATGCATATCCAGGTAGAAAGTTAATTAACCCAAAGCTTAAGCTAATTATGGTAGCAGAATGCTATCAACCGAGCGCTTTCAGTCAGACAGCTGTCCGGAATTTCATTTGCTAATCATTTGTCTTTTGCCAGAGCATATGGTACGTTTCCCCGCTATCACAGCAACAACAAACAGATGAAAATCATTAACTAAAAACAATGAGCGATGTGAAAAATCAGACGCAGATTTATGTGGCTTTGTTGTGCAGCAGGAGGAGGGGGCGGGAGTGAGGGTGGGGGGGGAGCGGTGTGAAAAGGAGGATTTGCGGCCCGGGAAAGCACAAAGATCATTTTTTGGTCGGAGCCACTCAGGATTTTAGACAGATCATGTGACCCCGAGCGTGCTGGGAATTCTGATGCGCAAATACATTGTTGATATCTATATGCAAATGAGGCCCAATGTTTATCCGTGTTAAATTAATTACAGTTTTATATAGGCGCTTGTTCCGAACACTTTTTAGCTCCTAGCACCACTTTTTTTGTTGTTGTTTTTTTTTGTTAACGCTGTTAAAAGAAATCCCTGAGCTCGGAATTAAATCAATTATTTTGCGAGAAATGTTTCATGCATTCTTTTTTTTTTTTTCCCCCCCTCCCCCTCACTCCTGCTCACGAAAACACATCAGAGAGGCTGTTTAAGGGTGATTGATATCGGCATTGCCTTGCGACATTATCAGGCAATAAAGGCTACTCAGGTTCTAATGCAACATGTCATACACGGACGGGCTCCTGTAGTACGTTTCTATTGAGGACCGCACAGGCTAAATTGCTTTCGCCCCCACCACCGCTGCTGCCCCCCCACCGCCCCCTTTTTCCTCACATCTCAGCCCGCTTGACAGACAAATTGATCAAAGCATTGTAAAATAATATGCTCACAAAATGTCTCGGGGCAGGAGTCCGGACTTTTTTCCTCTCCATTTTTCATCTTAATAAAAAAAAAAAAAAAAAAAATTAAGGGGGGGGGGGAGAAAAGAAAAAAGAGCAGTACGATTTCTTCAGTGTTACGCCCGCGTGAAAGACTCAAGCAGTATTATATTTCATACAATACGCTGTAAACAAAATATGAAGCATTATTTTCCGTCGGGGTGGCCATGCTAACAAAACCACAAGAAAAAGAGGAGGGGGCGGGGGATGGCGGGGGCGTTGAGTCTGGTTAGCAGGAGGCTGGTACGTCGGGGCCCCAACTGGGGTTGTTGGAGATGTAATGAATTTGTTCATGTGACGGTGCCTTCAGGGCTGTCGTTAAGACTGGCAGAGAGGAAGGTTGATTTCGGCAAACGTTGCGAAGATCAGTTAGGGAGCAAAAGGGGCTTGAGACGTTTCTATTAGAAAGAGCTGACGGTCATGGTGCGTAAGCAATACTTCAAGGGCGTTTATGTGGCTATAATGGTGGTTATCAATAACTATCTATCAATGCCACCAGCGCTTTTGCCGCTGCTGCTGCTGCTGCTGCAGCTGCTCGGGCAAATTTGGCAGCGAGGAGAAACAACGGCAAACTCGTGCGGCGCTCGCACGTCTTCTCGCCATGCAAAAATGTATTTCCCTTATCCAAAATATGGCCTGGGAGATCATTTATCAGCCTGACTCGCTAAGCCCGCTGCACAGCGCACCCAAAGCTGACAAGAGCCTTGTTTAGTATGTCATAAATAAATCAATGGAAATGGCTGATCCCCACTATTAAAGCTACAGGAAGGCTTTTGTGAGATCTACATAGGGAAGCTGATATTTTGTCACTTGGGGGAAGTCAAAAAACATTCTTTACAATACTATATTCGATTCGGCCCCACTAGTCTAAGCACGGCACTCAGATTACTGCTGAATTAGGCGGCAAATCCACCCATTTTCGGGTTTTTTTTTTCCATCTTGGGGGGCAGCCATTTTGCCACTTGCCGTCAACTGAAAATGACATCACAGTGCCGAAGGGCAAACGTCACGTGACCAGACCTAAGAAAGCATGTGAACCGTGATTGGTCACTACCCGGGTCTTTAGGCACTGTGATGCCATTTTCAGCAAGTGTCAGAACGAGACAAAATGGCCGCCCCGTGAGATGGCGACAAACGGGAGGATTTCGCTGTTTTTTTATTCAAATTTCACAAACGCCATATTAATCACAATGCCGCGTTTAGACTAGTGGAAGGCGCACAGATCATCCACCGCCCTCTATAATTAATGGCACCCCTGGTTAATTAAGATGTGGACTTAACTTTCTAATAAATTCCGTTTTCTCAACAATAGATGACTTTTTTTTTAAAGGAGAAAATCCAACCTTTAATTCAGGTGGATTTTATTCAGGGGGGGGGGGAATCCCACATGAAGCAATAATCCTTTTGCATCAAATCATGTGTACCATAATTATTAGCACCCGTGATGTTAATAGCACATGCCCCTTTTGCCGACAAAACAGCACCTAATCTCTTCCGATAAAAGATGGGAGAGTACCGAGAGGGGGATAGCCAGGCCTTCCTCTTTGCGCAATCGCTCGAAATCATTCGGCGACCTGGCTCCTCTCCTCCGCACTCTCCTCATGGGCTGACCAAGTTTTCAATGGGGTTGAGGTCTGGGGACTGAGGCGCCCATGGGAGGAGGTGGATTCTGTGTCCGATGAACCATGTGTCCAATTTTCAGCTCGAGTGTATGCTTCTGCAATAAAAACTGAATTCATTTATAGGGATTTTAACACATCGCAAGCAAGGGGTGCCAATAATTATGGAAGGCAGCGTATAATTGTGAGAACATTTTTGATGACCGGAGCTCCCCCCGCTCCCCTTTGCTACCGCGGACTCCTTTTCGCCACCACGGCCAAAGCCAAACATTTTCTTTCACAATTTCTGCCCGGCACCTTGGAGAACGTGAGCCGGGCTTCACTTATGACCGACACCGCAAACGATATTAAACCGAGAGATGATCTAGTGGTGCGAATCATTAAATTCATTTGCATATTCCTACTGAACCCGAACGCACAAATTAAAGCCCGCTCGCAAAGAGATGGGAGAAAGGTGCCCGGGCATGGTTATAGGACATCTTCCATCATCAAAATTCCATATTATTAATCTCTTCACTTCAACTCATTAACAACAAGTGGAATGTTTTTTTTACTGCTTGATGAATTTGAGGCCATCGCACACAGCCAGGAAACACGTGTTGAGGTAGAATATACAAGGTCATTAATGGGTTTCCATAAATTAGAATTTAAACATAGAACTTCCTATCCGGGTGCATTTGGAAATGGTTTAATTTCCCAAACCATTCAAGGTTATCAAATGCGAAGCTGTGATACATGGATATTTAATTCCAATCTAATCACAACTAATCTGCGACGTCGGGATGTGGACCTGCAGAAATAAGGAGGAACTACGTATTAGCGCCGGGTTTAATCAGTCTCAATCGCTCCAGTAAGACTGTCGACATTCTGACAATTTTGAGGGATGGCCGGGGCGTGAAATGCAATTACATTTGCCGCCGCCGTGGCTGCGCACTCCAAAAGTGCCCGCGCTCAACTTGCTGGGAAACATAAATAAACAGGACCGGCGCCTCGCCCCGACGCGCGCTCCCCAACGTGGCCTTTTGCGACCCCCGCAGACACGGCGCTCTAATCGACTCCCGCGTGAGTAATAAACCGGTTACTTGGGTGAAATTTCAAATACGGAGCGGGAAAAAAAAAAAAAGAGCGAAAAAGAAAAAAAAAAATCACAAGCGCGCGCGCGCCGCCGGAAATCCAATTTCCAGGCCGACCGTATTCGAGTGGCCCTCATATTTCTAGCGCCTCCTCATATTTGCCCAACTTTCGTGCGGGATATTTCTTGTGGGATCTACAAAAAGCCCCCCCCCCCCCCCCCACCCCCGCTCGCGATGAGCGATGGCGGCACTCCATCACAGGAGTGGATACTGTCTGCCTGTAAATTTCACACCTTTGTTTATGGCGTCAGCGGGCCGGCTGTGGTACGGTACCTTTCAGCAGGTGCGACATCCATTAGGATCCGGACGGCGTGCACGCCGCTGTCACACGCGTCGACTCGGACGGTCCCCAGGGGACTGAGCAACGTGGCCGTCTCGAGGGTGCACGGGCTCTCCCTCCGCTTCCTCATCTGGGCGCCCTGCTAAAGGAAGCGCAATTTACACCTCACGTCATTGACATCGGCACGCGGCCACTTGCCGCAATTTCCCCACACGCATTTGCATTTGAGTGATGTATCGCGAAAGGCGCGGGCGGGCCGCCCAACAGATGATGGCTTACATGTTTGAGCACCTCGCCTCCAAACAATGTCATGATGTGGCTTGATCCCGACATTGCAATCCAATATTTCTTTGGTGCATGGGAAGGAATGCGCCTATCTCACCAATAAATCGCCCATTTTTCCCCCTCTTTCTGTTCTATATATCACATAAATGAGAAAAACAATGCAGTCTGTTCCCTTGTCTGGTGGGGGATTCCCAAGATAGCTCGACATTATTTTCAATCCGTCATTTTTGGTTGATGGCCGGGATGTTTTTCTAGCATTAAATTTGTTCCTTGGGGTGCAACTCCAATGGGATTCTGCTTTCCAGCCCTTAACAACAGCAAAAACGTGCAGCTTTTCTGACGACTGAGATGGATACTGGCAATAACCAGACAGCAGTTGCTTTTTTATTTTTACTTTGAGGGGGAAGCGGGAGATGATTGACTACGTTATATGTGATTTTTTTTTTGAGGGATGGGGGTAATGACAAATAAAGGTCACATTGATTTGAAGGAGTTTTAACCAAGGAGACCTTTTCCGTCCAATAACCTTTACTTGGGAAGTTTCTAAAACCTGGAATCAGATGTGTCTATTGCTATCCCAGAAACTTAAGGTTATTATTTCAGTCTTGCATAAATGTTCACCTGATAAATCCTGTAATTCGTACAGTATTGGATAATATTGGGGGGGAAATGGGTTTTTATCTTTTATTACAGTTTCCTTGTGACAGTAGTCGAATTAAAGTAAGGGAATAGGAACCTAAGGCATGGGGGCCAGCATTTGATCTAGTCCACCATGTCACTCTAAAAAAAAAAAAAAAAAAAAAGTTTTTTGCCTCAGAGGAACTGCTCCGAGTCGAAAAACAAAACAAAACATTTAACTCACAAATGTCTCAAATAAAGAGTGTGTTCCCCAAAAGTGGACATCAATTTCATAGTCAAATCACTGCGCTGACTCTTGCTTCAACAAGATATGACCGCAAAAAATAAGATTCATGGAGTTGGAGTTACGTTGAATGTTAGTTTAGTGTTTAACTTTTTCTTTTGCTGTGAGGAACAACTTCACGGGCAATGAAAAGGTGTTTGTGTGTTATGACATGCTCAAACAAACAGTCAAGTGTGTCGTGTGCATTTTGGAGAAAATTCTAGAAAAACACACCAAACCGGAAAGCAGATTTGGACATGGCACAAACAATTCAGAGGAAGGTAATATTACATTAAATTGTCGAAAAGGTAGCAAGTCAGATATGCATAATTCACAACATGTCAAATTTTGGGGAACACCTTGTATGTATCATAATTTTTAACTCATGTACTATGGCCCTTGGAGGACTGCTTGTAAGACAAAGAACTGCACCAGTGCTGATTCCAGGCTTAAATTGTACATGTTAACACTTTCGAATTAAATGTGAAAAAAAGAACCTTCTTTAGCCATGCATTAATTAATGGTCACGCAGGGGAGAATGTGGCATCCAGTCTAATTTACGTACATTTATTGGTGATTCTACTGGAAGAGGCAGTGTCTTTACATAGAGACTTGCAGAGCCTCCCTTCCTGACACAAGCACACACATCTGTCATGGTATGTGATCACAACTCTGTGTGCGTGGTGTGTGTGTGCGTGTGTTTCAACTTTCTTGTTTCTACTCTTCTTCTTGCAGCTCTCACAGGGGGTTTGCCTGCACTGACAATAAAGGCGAGCACATTTCTGAGCCAAACAATAGTTGTACAGCGTGCACTTCGGATACGCACCGAGCAGACTGCCTGCCATTTAGCAAACCGCTAATAGACCCTGCAGAAAAAAAAAAGAATAATGGACTTTGGCAATTATGTCCCGGCTAATAGTCTGCTCTGATTAAAAATAAAGCCATCACGTCGGCACGCCGAGCGCAGCAGACGACGGCGGAGGAGGAGGAGGAGACACATGTTTGTTGCAGAAACTGTCAACATGCTCTCGTACTCCAAACGAAGGAGCGTAAATCAACTTGACGAAAGCTACTATAGCCTGTATTCACTAAATTAATGCCCCTTGTTTGTTTAAAAGTAACATTCACAGTAGTAAATGAAACCCTTACAATGACAGGAGAGTCCAAACAGCGTCAACGAAAGGCACTTGCTTTCCTTCTCATCACTTCCTGCTTCCTCGCGTGCGTGACGGAGTCGACCAATTAGAGGACGTGAAAGTTGTCTCCCTTTACTGATTGGACAACATCACATCGAATTCTCCCCCGATAGACAAACAGTACTAGGATACGCTTGACACAAAGTATAGCTTCCATTCCATTACATAATTACAAATTTCTATTGAAAAAAAAAACTTGAAGAAAAATACTTATATTACTTCCCTTGCTTCTCATTGCTACCTTTTTTTGAAGCGCGCGTCGTAACCGACCAATCACATCTCCCACTCGGTGATTCGTCAGAGGCACTCCTTTTTGACGCAAATTGTCATGTCTGTTGCATTACAGGTTTTGATGAGTTTCAATACTTCAAAAAGACTAACACGGTAAATAAAACTCTCACAAATACGTTTCGAACCTCAGTACAGCGTCCGTTCATTACTGCCTTCCTTCTCATCCTTCCGGTCGCGCAGGTGAACCTTCCAATCACATTAACATTAGGTAGACTGTATAACGTCACATCGAAGCCCCTCCCCTTTCAGCGACTAACAGTTGACTCGTCAAGAGTTTACTTACAGTACTGTCTTTGTCAAAACCCATTTCGTACATGCCATTAAATGTCCTGACGTTTGTTTAAAATACTTAAAAAAAACACAGCAAATTAAACATTTACAATTAAGTATTGGGCCTCTGTGCGTTCACTTACCTTTCTTCTAAGCACTTCCTGTTTCTCCCCGAGTGTAAAGAAGAAGCCCAGTACAAATTGCTGAAGATGGCTCCCCTCAGTGATTGGACAGCATTACATATAAGACCATCCCCCATTAAAGAACGCCACCAAATAATACAGAATAGAATTCTAAAATTACATATTTCACACATTAAAATTGGGGAATGAAACATTAGGCGAGCACAGCGTCCATTCCATCAAATACCGAGCTATATTTGGTGCATTTGTTTAAAATAAAAGGAAAATGTGTGTGCTATTTTTCTTATAAAGTGTAAAACAAACCCTTATGATATTTAGCCTTCTTATGAATCACTTTAAAATCTCCTTTGTCATAACTTCCTGCTTCTCCCTGCGCACAAACCAGACCACCAATCAAAAGAGGCAGAAATCGGTTTTCTCTCTCTCAGCGATTGGCCAACATCCGCATCTCGGCCCCTCCCCTGTCAGAGACAAACACGAGGCTTATCGAATATATGGCAAATGGGCCTCAAATTGGGATTTGGCGTCTTACCGGGGGTCCCAACACACCACAGACAAGTAATAGTAATGATTTAGATACTTGATTTGTTTGATAGTTTCACAAGAGAAATACGATTATACATGTATCCGTATTCATTTTAGACATGTTATAGTCCCACTTATAGCAAAGACATTTATCCAGTTCTCTTGTCTCCTGTGGCTCCTCACAGAGGTCTATAGGGGTCCAGAGCATAATGCTTGTGAATAAAAAATACCCGCGTGAATGCATGTATGCATGACAAACTAATAAATCTGGCATGTCACTATAAACAACACACATGGCAGTGCACACTCATTTTATTGCAGTTTTTATGCAGTCGAAAGTGGAGCGGACTTTTCTTATGTCCCCTGGAGCAGTCGTACATTTAACTCCAGCACAATATT
This sequence comes from Hippocampus kuda, assembly GCA_901007745.1. Taxonomy (NCBI): domain Eukaryota; kingdom Metazoa; phylum Chordata; class Actinopteri; order Syngnathiformes; family Syngnathidae; genus Hippocampus; species Hippocampus kuda. The sequence continues at coordinate 31,664 of CAAKHF010018688.1, read as the reverse complement.
TCAGTCATTTTTGTATTGTTTAAAAAAATGCCCTTTGTCCTTGCCAGCCTTATTTTAATTTCGGCTCCCCGCACGCCTCCGTTTGGAATGTGCAGGCCGGCGTGGGCCGGTGGCCCACACCCCATCTCAGTGGTGAGGTTGGTGGGGGGTGTGGGGCTCGAAAACGCCACCCCTGCAGAGACCATTTTGAAATCTGTGAGGATTTCTGTGCCATCTGGACCCGCTGCCAGTCTGCCCCAGATAGTAAGGGTTGGCAACGGTACCCGACGGTGCAATATGGCTCTCTCTTTAATGAACTACTAACTGTCCCCCGTTTTAATTGATGTGACATTTGAGCCATTTATCTCTGACATTTCAATGAAGGACGATTCTCAGCCTTGCCATTTACTTTTTTGGTGCTATTTTCTAAGAGCCATTTGCATTTTTCTTCCTCGAAAAAACCTGCTTTTTTGTCTCTCATTAGCTAATTAGAGAGCAACATGCACAATTAATAAAAATGAACATAGCCTAGTTTGATATAGGCTTGATGAGGGATCATCAGGAAACGGCTCTTTTCTTTATGTCCATCGGACGTGATGTGAAGGGCCGCCTCTGCTGAAAGGTGACTGGAAGACGCCCTGTGACCTTTTCGCCGCATACCAACATGGAGCCTCCAGTGTGGCACAACTTATGTTCCCAGCATGGGGAGAATCAGGCCCAATTAATCAGCATATGATTGCAGTGAGCAGCCCCCTCTGCTGGAGCCGGGGAGCCACACGCTTTGAAATCATGAGGAATGCTCTTCTTGGTGGCCAGGAAGGATTACCATATGTGGCAGGGACAATTCGTGTCCCATTTCAGCTTTAATGATGAATAAATGTTTTGTTTTGTTTTTTTTTAACCGTTTTGATTTAAACAAAAAAAAGATAAAATAGAGGGTAGTGTGTACATAGCCAAGCATGAAGCTTAAATGCATAACAAAGAGCACACACTGTAAATACAATTATAGGAGGTCCTCTAAAGTCAACACAAAAACATGCATGTTAGAAGACTCTCTTAAAGACTCGAAAAAAAAAAAATTTTGGGCTTTGTTTAGGCAGCAAAGGCAATTTAAAAACTGATTCACGTTTAGAATGCCAGGCTGGAGGCAATTTAGGGTTCAGTATCTTGCCCAAGGAGACTTCAACAGCAGGCAGTCAGATTTTGGACTCAAACCGCGGACCCTGTGGTCAACTTTGGTGGCTGCCCCAACTGAGCCACACCCGCCCAAGGTAAATGTGAGCATTTGTCTAACGGGCCCTGCAACTCGGACCGGCTCCAGGTCAACCGTGACCTTGACGAGGACGAGCACGACAGAAAATAGATGACTTGTTGGAATAAGATCGTTATTTGACTTTTGAAAGTCAAATTAATTAACGCAAGTACAGCAGATGGGTCCCATCTGTCCACACATTAAACATTTTGTTTGTGCAGTCGCCGTCATTGGTCTTTGACTACAGGAACTAGTGTTTGACGGAACGTGCCGTCACAAACGGCCATGTAAGTACGTGTGAATGGCAACGAGCCGTATATCAAAGAGTCCAATTGTTTTCCGTCGAAGTGAGCACATTTAAAGGTTTTTTAAGATATCCTTTCAAAACAGGACTCCAGTGATGACGACGGTTCCTTTGATTGTGAGCCGCATCATTGCCAAGGTGTGGTGCCTGTCTGGACTGATCTCTTTTGTTTGAGACTCGCAGAGCTGCTTTTCCTGCGCAGTTTCCCTCACTATTTTTGTTTGTGTCAGGTGCTGACGGACTTATAGCTCGACCGACTTCCTTTTGGCATATGCCGCCAGATGTTTGCGACAATAACAACCCCCGGCCTTTTTTTTTTTTTTTGGTCATATATTGATAAAAAAAAAAAAACAAAACGTTTTTTTGGTAACCTTTGTCCAACCTGCAGTGTGTGATTGTCAGAGCTCCATCACGTCTCCCGTTCCCTTCCCCTGTGCTTCTTAAGCTAGGTAGACACGTAGCCAATTTTTAAGCGATTTTAAAGGGACCTTAAACACGGCCGGATTATTGATCCGTGTGTATCCTGCTTCTATGGCGGCTACCATTCTGTTTTACGTTGCAACCGGTGTTGCCCACACGCAAGAATTGGTGATGGTGAACATTAAACAGATTTAACATTTACGACTGTCAGCTTCTACGGTTTTACTGAATCGGTCTGGGCGAAGGAAAGAACTGCTCAGGAGAACCTTCGGAAAAACTTGCGCTGACACCGACCGGAAGATTATATTAGTGCGTGTACCCTCCTAAATATGGCTGTCATGTTGCCTCGGTTGGCAGAGCGGAAGCCATTTGATTAAGTCCAGACAGCTTGAGCTAGCCATGCCGTGTTAGCTAATATGGCTCTCTGGGCCTCACACTGCACATCTGGGGCTTTTTTTTTTTTTGGGCATCGACCAAGTGTACAAAAGCTGTGAATCCAACCTGTAAAACCACAACATGTTAGCTTCTTCCTTTTACTTGGACACTTTCCCCCTCCTGGTTCCTCTCTCAAGAATTAGCCCGATGGCCACAAAGAGGCGGCACATTTCCCCGCGTCCGCCTCCAGTGTCCACTTACTTAGCGCGCCTGTGTCCCTCCATGTCTGATGTGATTTTTGCCTCCACTATTTTGTTTGATTTTTTTTTTTCCTGTTGACACATGCTGCCGCCATGAATGCGCGAGCACTTTTGCAAATGAAGAGGCTTGAACTCCTGACAGGCGGTGTCGCCGACGCCATGACACACTGGCCCGCACATGCTGCGCGGCATAATGATGACATTAGGATCCAGTGATAATATCAGGACGCACTTCAGATAAATGACTGATAAACCAGGGGTTGTGCCTCTCGTATTACACGCTTGACAGAGCAGCTAATCAGTGTCCAAGTGACTGCTATTACATAAATCATGAGCTCGACTTTGATGCATATTCCATCCGTGTTCCCTATTCATCACGTCATCTGAGGCGGGTGGG
>CAAKHF010018659.1:9876-46507 GCA_901007745.1 Hippocampus kuda | reverse complement strand
CAAACCCCCCCCCCCCCCCCGAGTAAAAAAAAAAAAAAAAAAAAGACAACATGAGGGGGGGACACGCATTCTCCACGAACCCATTAAGGAAGGCAAAGAAATGGACGACAGTGAGTGTCAGTAATGGAGCTGACAGGTTCTTCTGGCTGACACTCGCTCCAGTCATTCGAAACATATGACACGTGTGACTATAAATCCAGAAATGCCATTTGCATGTAATGAGACGTCTTGTCATCGGGCGAGAATCAATTTGCATTGTAATTTATTCAACCGACCAATGCAATTCATCACCTCGTCGGCCCAAAATGGCTGATTGACATTTCTGGTGCGAACTTCATTACACCGAATATTTCTGAAACTCTAAATCAGTGCCACGCATCCCCGGGCATCACGCACTGGTTATTTTGGAACAGCACTTGAATTCAACCCTCACAGGGAAAAGTAGGAAAATATTGTTGCTATTTGTGCAAATGCTTCCTTTATAATGAAGCCTCGAGGGGGAGGAGAAATGTTTTGGGGTCTTTTTTTTAACATTTTCAGACCCAGCAGACAATATAAGATAAACAAGAATTGTATTCCAATTAAGCTCATTTAAACAGACCGGGAGAGAAAAACACAAAGTAATTTCAATGATTTTTATGTTTGAATTTCAAAATAATTTCCCCGTAAATTCTTACTCTGAGCCAGGAGTCTTGGATGTGCTTATTTAAAGTTTGTTTTGATCGTCTGGCATTTTCCGCCCAGTCAATGTTTTAACTGATTGAATATTTGGATAAGACACAAATGAAACATGGCGGCATTAAGAACAAGCCTCCATCTTTATTGATCCAAATGTGACAACCGTAGTCGCCTTCAACATTAAAAAAAAAAAAAAAAAAAGCAAATCAAGTTTCCATTTGATACTCTCACACTCTTAGTGAGGGCCATCTTCAACACTGGGCCTTCCGACCAGCATATTGTTCTTCGGCGAGCAAGTCTCCGGCTCCATGGTCATCACCTGCACCCTGTAGCCATGAGATTCCGCGCACCACGACCGGTCCAAGTCTACGAGGCCCATGCACTGCTTCCCTGCAATATAATACACACAAATGAGTGCATTTGAAATACTTTGAAAAAAATGCCTAACATCGGCTAACACACAGGAATCCCTTTTCTCTGATGATTCTATTGGGACTTACATTTCACCCTTTTTGGGACAGTGGTTACTCCAGTGGACAGCTTTTCACGTTAACAGGTTACAGGGATACATGAAAGGGTTAAACATGTCAATTTGTTCGATTTTAGATGCTTGGTTACGTCCAATCTCAAAACAGATATTTGAATTTTCACTGTTTTGAAAGAGCAGTACTTTCTCATGAAAATGAGGCCGTTGTTCATGACACTACGACTGTTAAGCCAATGTCGAGTATGCTTTTTGTTACCATGGTGACCAGGGGTGTTGCGATCAGGCAAGTGACTTCTACGGGTTCATATGAAACAAGACTTTACACAGATGTCATCGGCTGGATCAGTTCGGCAGATATTTGACGATTTTTGTCTATTTGTAGGCTGCAAATAGCGGTGGTCGATTGTAAACAAAGAGTTGTTGTGGTGGATTAGTCCATATTCCCATCGGATCGGTTATCGTTTTTTTGGGGGTTTTTTAAATTCGCTGGTTAGTGACTGGCTCCAAAACCCAGATCGTGTAAAGCCTAAATGAAACATAGACGTAGACTAGCATCACAAAATCATAATGTAGCCTAACTTAGCATCGTGTAGCATAACAATATTATTTTTTATGTATTTTAACAGTAAAGTTTAGAGCATGTTAGACCATTTGATATTTTTGCATTAAAATGTATTTAATACACTTATTTTATGACTTTATTTTTATGTCAACTGGTTCATATAAAAAGGAGGTGTGTTTGTTTTTTATGTTAAGAAAAAGTTGTAAAATGTAACTATCTGCCAAAATAAGAGTTGTGTGTTGGGGATTACAAAGACAAGAGTTCAGAATAACGTTCACGGACTTGAGCGATTAGTTGCAGTCAATCATGGCGGCAACAGTAGATGTCAGGGCGTGTAAAACAATCCTTCTCCTCTCTACATGAACAAGTGCTGTACAGTGACATGGGGACAAATCTGACAGCGCTCAAGTGGCAGCTGTTCGCCGCAGCTGCCTCATGGCATCGGTATCGACCCGTAAAGCGAGGTCACTTGAATGCATCCCTTTGTGTGAGAGCCAGAGAAAAATTGGTTGGTGTCAACACGTCGTAGGCGGTACCTATGAGTCGCCTCTCAGGAGGAAGCTGGGGAGCAGTTTGGTCGGCAAAGCGGCACAACATCATGTGTTCCTAAAGGGGGGGGGAAGAATAAACAAGAAAGCACACGATTACAAGCAAAAAGAACGATGTGGTCCAAAAACAATGGCGTGGTGCATCAGATGCAACTGGGCCTTTAATCAATGTGGAAGGAATTATGAAACGTTCCAAATATCAATCAGTGTTAGGACAAAACCCGTCAGGCTTCTGCTAGAGAGCAAAAACAAACAAAAGAAAAATGTCAAGAAAAGCCTACTAGAACTTGGGGTTAGTCAGAGACACTTTAAATTGTGGAATGTGTGCGCTGACTCCTATTGAACATGAGCTTGAATGTGATTGCATAATTCTGAACATAGCCACATACCCTTTTGAAACTTTTGAAAATAAAGGCGTGAGGCGTAACGATGGTGCAACACTTTTTAAAATGATTTATCTTGAACTGCCTTTTTTTTTTAATCTGACAAAAAAATTGAACAGGGGCGTGGAGAGGGGTTGCAGAGAGGAGCACGGTTCGAATAGTTTGATTTCGTTTTCAGAGTAGTTTGGTTTGTTTTTACTAGCTTTAGTTTTTCCAAAGTGTTTCATCCATCCATCCCAACACCACTTATCCTGAACAGGGTTGCGGGGAGTTGCTGGAGCCTATCCTCGCTGATTTCGGGCGGAACACAGACGACACCCTGAACTGGTCGCCGGTCAGTCGGAGGGCACATACAGTATATAGACAGACAACCATTCACACCCGTAAACAAGTCAGACGACTGTACCACGACACCATCAGCGACTCTGAAAGTGTTTCGTTTCAGTTTAATTTTAATCTGTATTATTTATTTTTTTTATTGAGTTCATTTTTGATCATTTCTTGTGTGCAAGATAAAAACAAAAGCACATCGCGGTAAGCCTTGTGTCGCAAAAAACTCAACAAAAATATTATTTTAAAAACAAGCACCCACAAATCAAATACAGGTACAGCTGTATATATGAAGTACAATCACTGCGGTGCCCTAATACCGCTTCTCAAGTTAGATGCATCACAATCCGAACCTTGAGTATCGCCAGTAAGGTCTCACCTCCCATCCCACGTTTGCCAACTTGCCGACTTCAAAAGCGGATTTGTGGCTTGAATTCCTGCGTAAAAGATAGCAGCCCGAAAAACAACCTTGCTCCTTCGAATGCATCGTCAAAAACGATGTCATTCCTCATTACCGCAGGCCTTGGCTGCTAATTAACGTTCTAGCTCGGCAGCAAGTTCCAGCAGCAAAAATATGTCTCTGTACAGCGCTTGCAAGTCAGAGGCAGTCCCGTGTTGCGACACGAGGGTGCCGTGGCGAGCACCTGCGACGACGTCTTTTCCACAGATTAGTGCCCCGAGGCGCTGACAGGGCCTATTCATCATTGCGTGAAAGGAGGCCTCACTCAGCACAGAGAGAGCCAGCCTCGCTGGTGCTGGAGCTTCATTCATTTGGGCAGGAGTGTAACATTATCGAGCCCGAAAGGTAGCTGGGCAGGGTGTAGTTAATATTCAACTCCGGTGAAAGTGAATGACAGATGCAATGGCGGGGGAGGGGAAACATCACTCCATCATAACACCTACCTTGTAAATAAGCGCTTCCTGGAACTTTTTGCTGGAAGAAACAAGAGGAAGTTGAATGGGTTAGTGCACTGAATGTTTGAAGTGGTAAGTTTTGCTTTCATATAAGGGATGCGCCAAAAGTTATTGGTTGAAATCAAAGTACATTTTCGGTTTTCGGATGAAAATGGCACAAAAAGTGCATTTTTTGGTATTTGGTGACAAAATGAGCCCAATATTCCCCCACGGGAATATTGCCCGGGGGCAAGAAGGCTGCCTGGCTGCCGGGAACCGCCTCTCCAGGGTGCCGTGAAAGCGTGCGCGTCGCCTGGAAGGGACCAGAAAGCTTGCAAGTCAGCTACGTTCATGCCGCAGGGTATGATGCCCGACTGGGAGTCTTTTTTCAATTAAATCCCGATCGTCATTCACATTAGGAAAATGAATGTGACTTGTAATGTGAGCAGAAGGCGTCAGCGAAGTGACACGTGTGCAAGTGTGGCCGTAAGTGGAGGTCTAAATTGGGACTCATTTGACCAGCACCACGATATATTTATCGGTTCTAACGCATCTTCTTCTCCCCGCGGACTCTTCTGCTCCTCGGAACGCCATTGCTATTTAGGCCTGACTATTTTGTAGGAATTTAAGCTTGGCGCATGCCTAATTTACGTTGTGTGGCACAAGTCATATTTTTGTTTTGCGCTCAAGTGGTGCAATTTGGACATGTGTGGTGGTAGCATTAAATTTAAAAGAATAACGGGGGAGAAAAAAATTGAGAAATTGACATGGCTGCATTTTTTTTAATTGCCCATATTCATAATGTAAGCCATAACAGTATGCTCACCAAATAGTTGAATATATTTTAAAACTAATCTTGTGACATTTCTCTTGAAATTAAGTGTTTTAAAGATTAGTAGATTAAAAAAAAAATAACGGGGGGAAAAAAATTGAGTCATTGACATGGCTGCATTTCTTTTAAAATGCCCATATTAATGCGGTAAACTACAACAGTATGCTGACCAAACAGTCAAATATATTTTAAAACTCTTCTCGAAATTAAGTGTTTTACAGATTATTCGATTTTTTTTTAAAATCCACCAAATTTGCAAATAGTAGACTTTTTCGACGAACAGCTGCAACAGGTTGCATTGAAAAACTACGTGTCGGCGAATTCCCGCAAAAATAAACCGAGAAGATTCAGAGAACTTTGATAAAAGAACTAATTGCCCCACGGGGATAAATAAAGTTTTCTGAATCTGAATCTGAATAACACGCAGTATTACTTGGTGTGTCCTGAAGAAGAGTCTTTTCCTATCAAGACTCAACAGGCTATTGTCGAATCGACCTTGACGTCACCAAGTGTTAAAATATTTACAACAGTGTCCACCTAAACAACACATATGGACACACTTAAATTAAAAAAAAAACAAAAAACAAAAAAAAAAACCTGTCTAATCTAAACTACAGTGAAAGCGTTAACAAATACATTGGCAGCATTAAATTCGTTTCGATTATCAAATAAGCAAAATATTAACCTGGAGGTTACAATTATTTGCTGTGAATCAATGAAGGGAAGAGTCACCCAGGATATATGAAAGGCTTTGTATTATAGTTTCCTTTTGGATTAACACTTACTGAGTTGTTTTTGTGCAATTTGGGTGTCTGTGCAGGCGGGTTGTGTGTTGTGTCAGTGTAAACACTTGGGCCTGATTAGGACCAGACGCCTGCCCCTCCACCCTATCCCCACCCGGCCCCTCAGGGAGGAAAGGACAGTTTGCGAGGGTTCCACGCGCTTGCGGCTAATTAAAAACAAGTACTGTTCGTGTTAAGCGGAACGTCTTCAAATTAACACCAAAGTCGAAGGACCTTCACACAGATCATTAAAAAAAAAAAAAAATGCATGTGAAGTGTCTGGAATGTCTACACATGCAGAATACCGAGAAGAGATGCCAGAAGGTGACCCGAGGGTAAGAAAACAGTACCCCCCCCACCCCCGCCCTCCGGTTCCTCCCACAAGAAAAAACCATAAACACAAACAAAAAAAAAATTATAGATAAAAGTGAGATTGAGTCGGGCAGTTGTCTTGGTGTGTTTTGATTAGTCTTTCGAAGCCTACAAGATTTTCATCCATGCGAGTGAAACTCGCATGGATGAATTTTTTTTTTTTTTAAGTTTGACTCTATTTAGATGGCTTCTTGACATGATAGCACGTAAAATTCAGTGACTGAAAACTTTTGAATAAGGGTGTGTGAACTTTTTCTTCCTAAAAGACGATATTTAGGGAGCGCGAGGAAAAAGACCGAAGGTAATTTTTATTTATTTATTTGTTTTTGTTGAAAATTTTGCTTGTGGCACCAGTTGTTCAAAATATAGCTTATACAACCGAGGTTCCACTTCAATTGCAATTGTCTCAGACCAAAACAAGCACTTTACAGGAGACACAAACCTGCGCGGGAAGGTGAACTTTACGGCGTTCTGGATGAAGCCGTAGCAACAGGGGCTGATGACGAACGCGGCGCCTGCCTGGATGCAGTGTTCCATCACCATGTCTGTCGCCACGCCGCACGCGTGGAGCGCGACCTGCCGCAAACGCAAAAAAAAAAAAAAGCATTTAAAGTGTCGTCCTTGAACACAGGCGATGAAACACTCACAGACATGAACTAGAAAATGCATGTTAGTCTGCTGACATAGATTAAAGCTGATATGTCTAATTGTGTTTAGTGTAATTTTTCCAGATGCAAGACAGTACACCCCAGAAAAATTATATGAATATTTTTGTCAACCACAAGCAATTGCCACTTGGCTCTGCATCAGGAGTCGCATTTGACAAAAGCTTGTTTGTCCTCCAGGTGGTCCTTTTGCGCATTCACCCGAGAAAACCTGTGATTATCAAAAGACTCCTTGCTTCCTGCACTGAAATTAGCCCCATCCCACTTACGCGGCCACAAAAAGAAGCTTCCAAGAATGTGTCAGTCGGCATCCGGGAGTCTGAAAATGACTGGAAGTTGTCTTGACAGCAATGCCAAGGAGCGCAACTTTAGAGCCAGTGAGGAAACAAACGGCGCAATCACCAGGAGCATGCCCGCAAAGTCAAGATTCAGCCAACCCTTTTCATGCACAAATCGCACAAAATTCACACAAGCGGGAATTTTCCTGGCCAAAATTGAGGCGGAGGTGACACCATTCTGAGTATCTGCACGATTGCATATTTATCGTGCCCCTCACTGCCACAAACAAAAAAAAATGATTTGCATGTTATTCATTGTTTGCTTTTTCTGAAATCCTAGTTCGCTAAAAAACAAAAACACGTGAGCCGAGTTCTATATCAAACAGTATAATAAAGACACATTGGAAACTATTTCCTCATGTTTTTCTTTTTACGAACAGTTGTGATGCAGTCCTTTGCCTCAAGGTCCGATGGCCACTTTGCAGCAGCTGTGCAAGTGCCCGGATTTGAAAAACATATCATGATTTGCAAACGCGTTTCCTCTTTGGCCAGGAGGGCACGACATTCATGATTTCTAAAACCAATTTGAAATGGGAACTCATCAGACCACAGCACACGTTTCCACTTTTTACGCACTCGGAAAAGTCGGACGTCAAGGCATTTGTCGGTTGAAGGAAAATTATTGCAACATAACTAACCAACTAAAGTAAGTTTGGCTAAATAACAAGTAGTGGGTAACTTGTGTGGAATATTAAAATCTAGCCTTTGACAGGAGTACAATACAATATAAATATACCATATAAGGTTTAATTAAACAAAGGCACTGTTGTGTGATGGTCCGTTCATTGAAGTAAAAAAAAAAAGCTCGGGCAAACGAGCGAGCTGCGACTACAAATGTGTGGAGGTACAAATATTCTTACGAGGCACTTTAAAAAGAAAAAAAACACCCACTTTACTGCCCACTGAGTAGACCAAGTGGAGAATAAAAGCCACAGTATTTCAAATGGAAGCAAGAAAATGGTGAATGTTCCGGGCTGAGCGATGACACTTGAAGGTCTCCATCGTGACCAATGACCAAAAAACAGCAGATGGTCGAAATAAATTGCCACTATAACGAGGATTGCGTGGGAATACAAAACATCCATCTGTGACAATGGGGGGAATTTAAAAAGTTCAATAGTTTCAAATGACCCACCCCAAAAAGTTCAACGGAATTTTTTTATGTGTGTGTGTGTGTGTGTGTGTGTATGTGTATATCTATCTATCTATCTATCTATCTATCTATCTATCTATCTATCTATCTATCTATCTATCTATCTATCTATCTATCTATCTATCTATATATATGTATATATATAAGGTTTCTCGCTACTATATAATGTCTAATTGAAGCTCCTCATCTTACCTCAACATAGGTCTTTGCCACCAAGATGCCACAAGATGGCCCCGCAGCTATATGTTTATTGCTTTTGCATCCACAAGTAATAGGGAATATCTGTGAACTGTTTAATTTGTGACTACGTGACATTTACCGGAAGCTAACGTCGTAAGCCGTCACTAATGTGCGTTTGCAACACTGCAGCTCCGCTTACCCTCGGGGCTTGACTATGATTGTGCTCACTGGGCGGTATTATTATGGAAATTAGATTATAATGTTCTCGATCATTGGCACGTTCTTGGAAGGAGGCATTTTAACAAAGATTTCCAGTCGTTGTTCAATTTTAAGCTTGATGGGTGGGTAGGCACTCCAAAGAACAAGCAGTTAAAAATAATATATATATATATATATATATATATATATATATATATATATATATATATATATATATATATATATATATATATATATATATATATATATATATATATATATATACATACACACAGTATATATATATTTAATATGTTCCTTTTACTAAAAACATCTGTTTCAAAATGTTTTTACATGTTTGGCCCTGGATTATCTATTGTTTCCATGATTTATATAGCTATTATAATTTACAAATTTTAACAAATGGAATGGATTCGCCTCGACCTTCCGCCTTACTAACTTTCGAGACGCAACGTATTGTAAAATTAAAATGACACAAAAAGGCAGAAACGTATGTAACTATATTGCACGCATGTGCTTTTTCAGCCGTCAAACCCAGCACGCGCGGCTAAAGGCCTCACGTTTTATGTTTATGCGCTTGGCCGCAGATCTTTCCGCCGAACAATTGCACACTTGCAGAGCTGCAGTCTTGGCAGCAATGTCGCTGTGGAAAACGTGTTTGTGGTGAACGCAGATGCAAGACAAATGGCGGCCAGCTTGCCTGCATCCAAGCTGATATGTCTGGCAAGTATATTTATTCCTACCATACTTACAAAACAGTTTGCTCTACTGACACTACAGCAGTCCATCTCTTTTCGATAACGTTTGCTGTCCGGTGATTTGAAAGTAGTTCCAGCTGGCTTTGGGTGAGATGTGGCGGACGCTACAAACTGGATGCCTGTCAGGAACATAACGTATGGACAGCACACTAAAAACCAGAGTCGCCGTTTCTTTAGAATTTGCGACATGCTTACCAAACACTTGGGAATGACTTGGCTTGGGACTTGGTAGCTAAGTGACTCGACTTGACAATTAAGAATGTTCAAAAATGAGATGTGTCCGTCATTTTAGTTCAAATGTATTGTTTTTATAGCTCAACATTAAAACTGTAATGTAGGTCAGTTTAGCCTTGGAGCGGAAAGAGTTATTTATATTTCCAAAGGGGGCACATTTAAAAAAAAAAAAAAAAAAAAAAAGCAAGGATTCTACGATACGTTACACCTGACAGTCCTTCAGCCTTCATTTCTCGAGCCAAGCCGCCCCTCGTCTCTTTAATAACAGTGGCGCACCGTGCTTGACAGAAGAGGCAAGCGCTAAAAGGCTCACAATTAAAGAGCCACTTCAGGAAATGAAAAGCTCAAACAAGAGCGTTCAAACAAGAATGATCAATGGATGGCATTTTCACACCTAACAGTGGAAAAATACATCTTCAGCAAAGTGATGTGTGGCAATTCGTCTCATGCATTGATACTTAGATGCTTTGCATAATTATAATGACACTCAGTCGAGCAGGGACCTCCGCCAAGGACGAACAATCCTTATTTGGATCAGCACCAAATTGTACAGCTTCACTGATACCCACCCCCTTTGCATATTGCTGCACTGTCATTAAGATTCATGTATTATTCAATGAGAAGTTAAAAGCGGATCTATTCTGTAATGTTAACAAAAGGGTTTTTTTTTGCTTCCCAACTTGCCTGAGGAATGTTCATTCGATATAACAGTAGTGCTTATAAGTAATAAGCAGATTTTGTGGATTCCTCCATGTCTGTTTGGCAGAAACTTAGCTCGCTAGCAGCCAAACAAACAATCCAACAGACTGACCGACCAAACAACCAGCCACCTTCTGTGGGTGGCTAGGTAGGTAGAGTAAGTGAATGACTGACTACTTTTTACGGAATCATATGTGCCTATTTGCTAGCAACCTAGCCAGCTCGCAGTCAACCAAGGTACTAACTGACAAAGTAACTAACTAACCAACTAAAGCAAATTTGGCTGAAGAACAAGTAGTGGGTAACTTGTGTGGAATATTGTTTGCTAGCACATGAGTTCAGTAGCGGCCGAACAAAAAGGTGAACTAACTAATTAGCTAACTAGCTCACTCACTGAATCACTCACTTACTCACACAATGCAACATAAAATGTGGTGAACACACATGAAGTAGTTCAAGACTGGTGAGTATATAATGGATTTGGACAAAAAAAAAAGTGCTAACTTTACATATGATTGACATCTTGAATTTTTGAACATCTTCTGTGCCAAGGGATTCAATCTTGACCTTGCAATGCGTCTTAACATCCTCTACCCATGAATGCTAAGCAATTTAGCTCAATATAATTCAGCAAATCATAACATTTCAGAACAACATGACATTCATCCATCCATTTTCTGAACTGCTGATGAAAAACATGACATTAAAAAAATGAAATATTAGTATAAGAAGCATTAGTTTGTCATTAAAAAAAAAATCATTGTCTAATTTTTTTATTTTAAGTTGAAAAAAATGTATACTCACCCCAATTTGGAAGGGTCCGGTGAAATAATCTAAATTTGCCTGAATGAAGCCAATGTTTTGTAGACCGAGTTCTACACTGCGACTGTGCGCCCTGATCAGAGATTCTTCCTTGTTTTCGATGAGAATGACCTGTAACGAAAAACGATGCTTTGGTCAATATTTGCTGGCCGCTCACTGTTCCCTATACACAAAGCGTACGTAACGTTACCTGACAAAGTGGGAGGACGTGAGCCAGAACGATGCCCACGTGGCCCTGGCGGCACAAAGGAGGCGAAGGGAAAGGAGTTATGTACAGTAATACCTTTAATTTGTATTTCTGGCCCTCAAGTGACACGACAACTTGCCCTGAGCAAATACACTGCATCAGCAGACCAACAACCAGCGACAAAAGGTAATCACACAGAATAGAAAAGTGGGGTTTTTGCTCTTAACACAGATAAGGTTAGATCGACATTAAAAAAAAAAAAAAAGATAGATCGATAAATACATAAATAAAAATCACCGTTCCACTGCAGAAATCCACCACAGTGTATCCTGGTTTGGCTAGCTGCGTCACCATGGCAACTAAATTATTCAGCTGTTGCCTCTTCCTGACTGTGCGGATGTTTGACATTTTCCCTGCAAGAGAGCACAAAAGGCCAATAACTTGATGATCACCGATGCTAAACAGGGCAAATCCAAAATGGGTGGGGGGCGGGGGGTGGGGGGTATCAGCACGGAGACATGTAAATAGTGTCCCGATTGAATTAAAAGTGCCGATTTGTACCACATGTTGTAAACGGGCTACTTCAATTATGTGGAAACAATGAGCATTCCAGGAAATGACGGGATGTGGTTACTCCAAAATGTTATTACACAAAAGGCCATCATAAATATGGAGCCAGGGCGACCCGGTGATCCAGTGGTTATCATGCCGACCTCACAGTGCAGAGGTACCGGGTTCAATTCCAGCTCCGGCCTCCATGTGTGGAGTTTGCATGTTCTCCCCGGGCCTGCGTGGGTTTTCTCCGGATACTCTGGTTTCCTCCCACATTCCAAAAACATGCATGGCAGCCTGATTGAACACTCCAAATTGTCCCTAGGTGTGAGTGTGAGCGTGGATGGTTGTTTGTCTGTGTGTGCCCTGCGATTGGCTGGCAACCGGTTCAGTGTGTCCCCCCCGCCTACTGCCCAAAGGCGGCTGGGATAGGCTCCAGCACCCCCTATGACCCTTGTGAGGATCAGCGGTTCGGAAAATGGAATGGATCTTTCTGATAATCTTGCCTTTGCTGACACCGACTGGAAGAGAAATCAATGCTCAAATATGATCAATTACTGATGTGTGTGGGCTTTGAAGACAGAAGTGAGGATGAGTTATGGCTAACATTTAGTTAAGCAGCACAAAATGTAGGGACGGATCTCCGTCTTAGCTCGAAGATCCCCTATACTGAATTAATTTTTTTTCTTTGTAAAACCGAGGATGTGTGCACTAGTCCTTTGTAAAACCTTCAAACTGTGATAAAACAAAACCAGAAATCCTTTTCTGTGCTTACTTTACACAACAAGGGGGGAAAACTCGCAGAAATGTGCGGGTGCATTCTCTTTGTTTGGCAGCGACAAGTACGGCACTTTCATTAGCGGTCGTTATAACAACAACACAAGGCTCGCTTGAAGAAATCTTACAAATTACAAAAAAAAACATGCGGGGGAGGCTTTCTGAACCCTTGTGGACTGACTGCTTTCGCTGGCGACACGAGACGCATGAGCGGGAGAAAAATGATCATTAGGTTCAATCACAAGAAATAACAAAAGAGGAGGAACACAAATAAAAGCGCACTCTGAGTAGAGGCGTTGCAATCGAATATTTTATGTCAGTGTATTTACCGCCAACAGCATGACAGTAATTAACATCATGATAGCAGCTGGGAGATTTTCAAATGTTCCTCTGTATCGAATGATGTCATCGCCCCTCAACCTGACCCAGGTGTTTTCTCATGAAAGCATTTTCTTCCCTGAATTTCCTCCACACGCTCCTTTAAACCGAAAAGCACATACGGTTGATGACAAAGTAGCGTTTGATTTCCGAGAAGCTTCCCTGACGCATTTTTCGCAAAGACTGTTCATGATTTGGGAAGAGGGAGGGGCAGAGGAGGGTCCATTAGCCCTGGCTCGAGCTGCTGGCACTAAACCCTGAGTGCCTCCATTAGCCTTTGATTCCGCGGGACTGGCCGAGGTTTTATCGTCGTGCTCCATCACCAGATTAGAATGTAAACAGCATGGAGAAGTAGAGCCTCTCCGGCACAAGCCCTGCAGGATAGGACAGCTCCGGTCTCTCTCCCATAGGAAATGTTGGTGTTAGCATAAGGAGGGCTGCGTGAAGATCGAAGATTAGGGCCGCGCTCAAGTTGTATTCGCGGCATTTTCGATGGCACTGATTTAGTTTGGTGCTCATTCTGGGAGAAAGGAAAATATTGTGCGCTACCTGAATTCCGTGTTTTGCAAAGACGGAACTTAAAAAAAAACAAAAAGGTATACTGTACACGCATGTGTGCACACATGCGCAAGCACACGTGTACGCGCACGCTCAAATCGCCTTCTGTAACCGCGAAGTCGTTGTTTATCATATCACAGTCAGGGTTTGATGAAATAAAATTCTCAAATACACAGAACGTCGCCTGCCCAATCCGATCATAATACAAGAAGGATCTAGTCTTAGTAAAAAGCATGTCATAGCCTACTTTTATTTCATACAACGGCCATTGAGAGTGATCAATTGTCATCATTTTGTATACTGCGATGGAAGGCTCATTTATTCAAATCCTATCAAGAGAGCACAATGATAGCACATGTTTCTTTTTCACAATTCTAAATGTTACGCCTTACTTAGCTTGGTTCCTGTTTGTATTATAATGGCGCTAGGCAAGATTGGTTGGTACGTGTGCATTTTATTTCAGGAAACTTGACTGTGGATGGTATGATAAACAATGACTTCCTGCCAAAGTGATTTGCGATGGTGTCTAAGTAATGATTTTGAGTCACATTGATTGTTTTTGATTTTGCATCCAGATCAGTTGTGATTCCTCACTCTTCCCCCCCCCTTTAAATATGTAATTAGCATCAATGCATTGTGGCAGAGTTCCAAGGGATCTAAGATCCATGTGAAAATGGCAGGAAAGTCACAGGTATCAAAATCTGCCTCTGGGTGTGTGGGTGGCCCTGGCATGTATTCCTGATCAGGACATATATGCTCTACTACCAAACAACAAAAAATAAAAGTAAATCAAAACATACATACATAGATCCCCCCCGAAAAAAGTCTCAAATCCTCAAACGATTACCAAAATGGCCTATAGAACAGTAGAGGCCGTAGACTGGTGGCTGGGGACCACTGGCGTAGGACATGGAGTTAAACCGTAATATAGGTTTATAAGCTTCCAAGGGAGCCCCCAGCAGTTTCACATTTTGCTGCCACAGAGGAAAAATGCTCTTTACAAGTACTTCGACAAAGCTGTCACCTGTCCAGTGCTAAGAAATATGTCTGTGATGAAAAAAGAGGATTTTTAAAAGTCACAACACTACCAGTTCGGAAAATCGTGTCTCCGGTATAAAGATTTGTAATGGTGACTGAAAACAGTAAAGCTCCAAAGTATTTGCCTGCAGAAAGCAAGCTCTGGTGAATATTGTCCAGAAACAATCTAGTAAAACCCCCAAAGCCTCAGAAATACTCAACGCTGTAGCGCAGAGCACTTAAATAAAAATAATCTAGTTGGTTAGTTTGAAAGGAGAAGAGGTCACTTCTTTGAGAAAGCCTCAATAGTGGAAGGGCCGGAAAGTTTGCTTTCACTAAAACTGTCACTGACATTTTTTTTTTGCGTACTCGCGAAATGACGCGATGACAGCAAAAATGGGACGATAATGAAGTCAAACCAAAGAGGGGGAAAACTCCTCGGCGCGCATCCTTCAGCGGCTGAGGAATGTCTGTCAAAACATGACCAGACAGAGCTGCGGGCAAGAGCTTGGTTCGTGCAGGTTGCAGCATGTACCTCGCTTGTCTGTGTAGCTTGGCCTCAAAAAACGTATAAAACTGTGTCATGTCCATTTAGCTCCGCCAAATTAATTAAATTGTTGGCGTAACTACCTGTCAGTATTACCTCAGATGAAAATCAATACTGAAATTCGTTTTGGGTGTCTGTTCTACTTATCCAGGCATCAATTTTGTCAGCTGAGCTGAGGTGGGCGGTATATCTGGTGTACCAAACGCACAGATCCGCACATCGACTGACAAAGGGTGAGTTTGGAAATACGGTCTTAGCGCGCACGGAATCACCCCGACTCGTCTCAAACTCAGAGCGTTGTTGAAATGTGCCGTTCGGTTATTCGGAGCGCACCCAAGCTTGATACGACGACTCAAAATTTCAACGGCAGTCACACGACGTGGCAACGTCACAAATGAGAGCCAATCAAAATGCACGGAAGCTTTCACGCAGGCGAAAAATTAATTTCCGGGTTAGAAGTGGACAAGACACAGCCACTACACAATAAAAATACTGCATGAAGAGTGCACAAATAATACTTGACCATATTTACTCTGTATTATGTCTCATCTTCGTCTTAAGTCACATTTACAGTCAACAACAAAAATATCGGAATTGGCCATTCTGCTCCAATATGACCATGCTATGCGAAAAAAAAAAAATACCGTTCCAATTGTCAGCTGAAATGACAACACTGACTTGATGTTTAATGTACGACTTGGTATCTATTGGGAAATATAAAAGTTTGAACCAGCGACTCCATTTTTGGCCCATGTTGTGCTCTCAAGCACTGCTCTGTCGCAGCAGATGAGGACAAAAGAGTCCAACGTAACATGAACACATCTTTGGCCCCACCATTGAACACAACAGGTCTTGATGACTCCGTGAGTCTCGTCTTGTTGCTGCTACGCCGCAATCCAAAGAATCCCTGGTTTCCACAACTGAACCTCTGAATGGATCGACCCTCATCATGTCGAGTGTGACTTACAATAGCAATGACACACTCAATATGGCTCTGATATAATTGCTTTGGCGCTGCATGGGCGATGTGCACTTAGCTAGCAAAGGAGGCATTAATCAGGGGCTTACTAATTAGCTACAATCATTATGTGTGTCATATGGACGATTAAACGAGCAATCACATTCAAATTGATGATGTCCCAAACCTTTTTTAACTCTCTCGCTCTGACACCGAGCGAGTACGTCTGTTTCCATATAACAGCATGAAAAAAAAAAAATGCTTGAACTGTGACCGTTGCGGCAATTGATTCAAAGATGAAGAAATAGTCAAATAAAAGTTCAAGCAATTCTAAACACAAAGCTCAAGAAAGTGAATGTCCTGGAAAGGCACCAGTGCCGATCATCAACACTTGTTGGCAAAATGTATGCCTACAAATGCCTTTCGCTTGGAAAAAATAAACTCCAGTGGTACCTCTACTTATGAGATTAATTGGTTCTGGAAGACATTTCTTAACTAGAACATTTCGTCAGTAGAGATGCGTTTTTCATGTAAATGCCCTAATCTGTACCAAGCCCCCAACAATATTCAGACATAAATGTTTTTCAAAGCATGAAAATGCATCAAAATATATAACAAATACATGTTATAATTAGATTATTGCACAATAACTGAGAGTTATGCAGTGTAAAAAAAAAGAATAAATAATAAACATGATAGTCATTTAACTTTTAACTCCGTCTTCATCGTTTTTGCCCTCTTTAGTTCATGTTTTCTCTCAGAAGTGTGTTTTCCCGGGCTTTTTGTAAAGAACTGATCCAAGGACGTTTGTTTTTGTCGGCTTTTTACAATCCTTCGAAAATGTCCAAGGCAAACATCAGCATCGTGAGCGATCACCCGACTGGTGAACACTTTTTGCTGTTTTAATGACGAGGACACTGCTAGACACATATCGATATCTATTTATCGATCTACACACATAGACACATTCGGTAGAAGTCCCTCTTAGCCAATGGGACGCCAGGATGATGCTCGGTAATAGCCAATGGCAGAGCAGCTAGAAGCATGTTGCATTCAGGAAACTCAGAGATGCGAGTAGCAGCCCATCCTGTATTTCTACCTTTCGTGTCTTGACATTTCTTTCATAACAAGAAGCAATATTTTCCTGTTGAGGTGTTTCGTAAATTGAAAATTTCGGATGAAGAGACGTTCCTCAGTAGAGGCATGACTGAACAATGAAAAGAAGAATCGGATCTCGTGATCCTTAGCGAGAAACAAGTCTCACCACGAGGGAAGATATTTCAATACACAGTGACAAAGTACTGGTTTGAAGCTCCGATGACAGTAATTTGTAGCATGCCCCTCGGGAATCACAACAGAAAAGTCAATGATAATCTGAGGGAAATTCATAAAACTCAACTCGGATGAAATGCAGTCATTATCTAAGCGCCAGTTTAAGCGGTGACGTGCCTGTGGGGAAATCACGGCTGTTACTTTCAGACGGCGCTATTTAATAACTGATGAACGGCCAAACGCTCTCGAACCGTCCATATTCACATTCCCAAGACGGTATGAAACACATCGGGCCAAAGTGCCCGATGGAAACTAAATGAGATGGATTTTGAGGTTTCTGTCGTGGCTTCCAGTTCTACCTTGCCAGATGATAAAGTATCAATCTCTGTCTGTGTGCATGTGCGTTCTTGATTTCCCCATCAAACGACCTTCGACTCCCAATAGAGCTGACCAGTTAGTCATACCATATTATTTGCCACAATATTAGAAAACATAGATGGATAGTGGTTTCATATTTGGGCAGTACGATGAACTAGTGGTTTCGTATGTCTGACCTAAAGGTAATAAAGTTTTTTAAAAAAAGGAAATAATTACAACTAAAATGTCATATACAGTGTATATATATATATATATATATATATATATATATATATATATATATATATATATATATATATATATATATATATATATATATATATATATATATATATATATATTATAAAATGAATGAATGAATATATCTATATCTATATCTATATATATAGATATAGATATAGATATAGATATATTCATTCATTCATTTTCCGATCCGCTTTATCCTCACAAGGGTCGCGGGTGGTGCTGGAGCCCATCCCATTCATCTTTGGGCAGTAGGCGAGGAACACCCTGAACTGGTTGCCAGCCAATCGCAGGGCACACACAGACGAACAACCATCCACGCTCACACTCACACCTAGGGACAATTTCGAGTGTTCAATCAGAATGCCATGCATGTTTTTGGTTACCCGGAGAAAACCGACGCAGGCCTGGGGAGAACATGCAAACTCCACACAGGGAGGCCGGAGCTGGAATTGAACCCGGTATCTCTGCACTGTGAGGTCGAAGCGCTAACCACTGGACCACCGGGCCGCCCAGCAGGCCAACGTGATGGACTCTTAACAGGCATGCTAGCGCAACGTAACGCTCCTTGGTTGCAGCGGGGGTGGCCCGTTGGCACACTTCACAACTGCCCGAGATGCTACGTATTACTGCTATGGACTACCCGGTTATAACTATCAAGTCATTGATTTATTGCCATCTCCCGGCATTCAAACACAATTGCTGCAATTCTAATAGTCTACGTTGCACTGCCAATGAACCGTGTCGTTGTACTCCACATTACAATCTTCAGCTTCCACATTTCTCTGATTAAAATCTGACAACTGAGGGACCCGGACAAACAGCGACGGCTCTGCCTGTTCAACTTCAGTCATGCTGCTAGAAGCAAAAAAAAAGAAGAAAAAAAACAGAAAAATGGAAGACATGGGAATTCAACGTCCTCTTCCAAAAACAAGCCCGGAGGACGCGAAAGCAGCATGACTCAACTATGACAAGTATGCGGTTTCTTCATCAGCCTCGTCTGGATTTTTTTTGCCCTGCCCTCACTGCTGGCCTTGTTAATCTTGATAATGCTTGCCTCTTGTCAGACTATCTGAGCCTCATCTCCTCGACCGCTGTCGCTGCATCGTTCTTGCCCGCTTTGGCTATATCGGCGCTGCATGCACTGGCGCCTCGATGAACACTACATCAACCGACACCCCCTCCCACCCAGAGTGTTTCGCAAAACAAGCTTCTACACAGGAGCATTAACCACACACAAGACTTCACACATCGGAGAGTGAACCTATTTGTTGCCCTTTCGCTCACACGCAGGTTTTTTTTTTTGTTTTGTTTTTTTTTAGAAAACTGCAATACTTTCCAAAAATCCTCTTCCAGTGTCTGTTGCAGAAAATATCAAATAAAGCTGGTGAGGTGGAGCCTATCCCACCTGATATTAGGCGAAAAATGTGGTACACTCTGGGCTGGTTGCCAGTCAATTACAGGGTACATATAGTTTAAGAGCCATTCACTTTAAGGACAGTTTCAAGTGTTCAATGAACCAAAGATGCGCGTTTTGAGAATGTGAGAGGAAGGTGGGGGGGGGAAAAAAAAAAAAAAAGAATTCGAGCTGCCTGAATAGAGACGAACGCAAACATGAAAGGATGCACACTGAGGAATTTTAATGGCTTCCACAATACACTGAGAGCCCGACAAAGAGGCAACATGGCTCAGGTAGGAGAGTGGTTATTTATCTCCCAACCTGAATGTTGTGGTTTCGATCTTGAACATCTGTAAGAATGTCCAAGACCATGCCGAAGTGTCCTTGAGTATGATACCGATAAGTTGCTCCTGATGCTGGTTCAACACTTGGCAAATGAGGAGAAAGTGCACTGGTATAAGTAAAAGTACATTTCCAATTTTTTGTGTGTGTACAGAGATTGTTTTTCTTCAAAACTCGGTGGTGTAAAAAGTTTGAATATCAGACAAAAGCCAATGGATCGATTTGTATTTTCAGAAAGGGGAAAAGGCGAGCTTGTAAACAAAGACAGTTCGTATGAACATGTGCATGGATGCGAGACAATAATATTCTATTGTCCGCCATTCTATTCAATGCATATGTGTCGTCAGGTTATAAAACAAAAAACAAAAAACAAAAAAACAACAACACTAATACATTCACTAAATAGATGCTTTTAAACATTACAAAATATTTGAGTTTTTTTTTTTTTTTGGGGGGGGGGTTGTTTTGTTTTGTTTTTTAACAGAGATTTGATCAAGTGTGTAGATTCAGTCAGTACCGTGAAAACATTTCAGCCGGCCTTTAGAAAGACTGATTTCCAACAAAACCAACACAAAGTTTAAGTGGGGACGCTCAGCTTCGAAGTATTACAGCAATCACACTGCGTGAGCACAATGTTGTTTTTTGGGGGGGAGGGGCTATAAACCACATCGATTGCCGATGTAAACACTCAAATGAAAGCGGTAAATCAGCATTTTCTCCTCCAACCTTATTGTTTGTAATCTGGCACCGCGGACGAGAATATATTCATACATTTGACTGCCCTCGTGAAAGAAAGAAACGAATGAAACTGCTTCAGGGAGCCGCTTTTGTGCTAGATTGGTTGTTCAGGTGTGAATAGAGGAAATGATACTGCAATTGTGCTGCGCGTGTATGTGGCCGCTTCGGTATAGCTATAGGGGGATCTGGAACAGAAAACCCACGCACCGGGGTTCAGGGCAAATTGGCTCCCTTTTGTCTCCAGTTTAATTACGTGGTGCTAAAAACTGTAAGGCTGCACAGGGAGATGTTAACAGGGCTGCTATTATCGAAAGGGATTAATAGGCAACAAGTGGCTGAAGAAAAAAAAAACACGGCGAAGCAGCGTGTTGCAGGTTTTGAGGGCAAAACTTGAATTTATACACCAGGTTGTATTTTCTGTTCAGTTGTAGGAAGCACGCGGTGGTTGGAAACGTGGCATGACATGGTCACTGCATACCGAGCATGACGTATTTCATCACTGTGTGGTGTGGTCCCTCGATTTAGGAGATGAATTTGTTCCGTGACCAAGCTCCTAAGTCAAGTTACTGGTATACCGAAAACATTTTCCCTTTTGGAATGAACCTAAAAGCCAATAATCCTTTTATCAAGCCAAAAAGTGAGTATTACACTTGCCTGCCAGCAGTCCAGACCCGTCTCCCAATTGAAACGTGCGGTGCATTATAAAGTCTAAATTACGGCCCCCGGACTGTTGACGAACTGAAGGTGTACATCGAGCAAGAATGGGAAAGAATTCCACCCGCAAAGCTTCAACAATTAGTGTCCTTAGTTCCGAAAAGCTTACCAAGTGTCGTGGAAAAGGAAAGGTGATGTAACACAGTGGGAAACATGTGAAAAATGAGTGAATAGGAGCCCAAAAAAAAAAATCAGTTTGAACGATAAATATCTTGTCTTTGCAATTTATTCAAGTGAATATAGATTTTAATGGATTTACAAATAATCCCATTGTGTTTTAATTTTTTGACAGAGGTGTTGGGAGTTAAGCACTTTGACTTTTGAGTACCTTCCGTGGGGTTCATGGCGTCTGGTAAGCTGTCCCATGGGAGTGTCCATTCCGGGCAAGGATGATGAGCGAAGGCCGCCTCAATGCCATTTTCCTTTGGCGACATAAAAAAAAACTGTTACCAAGGAAACCAATTGAAACTCTCGAAGCTTGAGCTACCCCCAAGAGGAAATATCCTTCTTTCATAAAAATGGGCTCATAAAATGTTGACTTTATTGTGTTCTACCTGTGCTTGTTGTGCACGTTTGGTGGGGACGCTAGCAATTTTGTCTCGTTGGCTTCGGTCCTTTTTTATTTGTATTAAACTACCCATTTCACTTGACTTGAATTGGAAAATCCGAACAGCACTATTCAGTTTTGTTTATTATGTTATTATATCTGAAGGTCCCTGAAAGAAAGTGGAAACTCACAACACTCTCTCACGTGATGTAACCAGATGCCAATGTCCATCTCGAATTAAAGATCTTGCTCATCTTACTGGCCCTGCACGGGCATTTGTTTTCGATGAATTGCAACATGGCGTCTATTTCAATGAAGGTGACAAATACAGTAAAACGTAAGGGCGAATTCAGCCGCAAAACACCATTCTGAATTGAAAAACGTTCAAGGTTCACGGTTGCATTATTTTCACAAAAGAGCCACCCAAGCATTGATCCATTTTCGACCACTTCACTTGTTCAGGGCCGCCGGTAAGATGGAGCCGATCCAATCAGAATTGTGACGAGAGAAGCGAAGGTACACCGCAGAGTGGTCGGCAATTGCTCAAGGAGAACATACCACCATTCATGCTCGACATTTGCAAGCCCATGCAAGTAGGAACTAAGATTCCAACTGAGATCTTTTTGATTGTGGTGCCGGCAAGCTGCAGCCCAATGAGGCTAGCGTTAGGCAAACGACTCACCACGCTGTTCGGCAGTCAATCACGGGTCAAAGATTGGCTGTCTCATTCAGTTACTTTGCGGCGACTGAACCAAACACAGAAGTCAAGCGAGAAAGTCACTTTTCAATACTGTAATGACTTTGAGCGCCGTTGACGTCAGAAATTGGCAACAGAAATCCAAACGTGGAACACCAGCGACGGAAACTGATGTCAACCACGTTTTTTTATTTACGGGAACGGCCGGACAGAAGCGTTAAAGCTTGTGATTGATCAACGTGCTTGTCACGATAGATCTACCACAAAAAGTGAAAAGGTGACGGAGATTGTTGAAATTGAGAAGTAGAAGAGACGAAGCGCTGACGGCTTTCGTCATGCCAGTGTAATCGTCGCTAACCAGGTCAAATACTGACGGTTGCCCGTTTTTGCCGACGACCGACAGATACACGT
Organism: Hippocampus kuda; assembly: GCA_901007745.1. Classification (NCBI taxonomy): domain Eukaryota; kingdom Metazoa; phylum Chordata; class Actinopteri; order Syngnathiformes; family Syngnathidae; genus Hippocampus; species Hippocampus kuda. Next base: position 23,856 of record CAAKHF010018659.1, on the reverse strand, counting down.
CACGCCTGTCTCGTGTGTTTTGTATCACCCGGTGCCTGTGTCGAACCGTCTACTGGTGGTCGGGTTTCTAACATTGACTTTACCGTTGACGTGCACTTGAGTAACTTTAAGGCAGTTGTGCTTTGCGAAGGGCACATCGCACTTTAGCTTCTTTTAATTAAGTGTGAGATAATCCCATCCTATCTCTATTTGGCACTCGTTCCTCCTGGCTCGTGCTGCTTATTTACTGAAGTAACGGTCCGCGTGGAAAAATAAATCACCGTAAAAATCCCCACAATACAGTGAATAGTCCAACGATGTGTATCTGTTGACAAAAAAATTAAAAAATAAAATAAAAAACACGAAAGAGCGAAGCCGCAAAAAAGTGAAGCGAGCTTTCGCAAGGGACTGCTGCACTTGAACTAAACTCCTTGGGGGAACGGTATCTTGACATCATGTGATTCATTTGGAAAACATCAGCGCGATTAAGTCACTGAATTAAAAATAACTTCAATCGTGGCGGGCGTAATTCAAAACAGAGCTCGACTCCTACATTTGGAGAGTTGGCTGGCAGTTTTGTTTTCGTTTGGATGGCTGCCCGTTGACTGCATTTGGCACCTATCGTCAGCGTGTGTTAAGTGAGGTGAGCAAGAGGTTATTAGGCATTTATCGAGAAACCAGAGGATCCCCGGCTAGCGTCAGGAAGTATCGTGTCGTCTGCGCGCCCTCGTGTACATATGCCGCAGGACACACACATCGGGGATGAATGCTCGCATACACGCGAGGACTCATTCATACTCACATGACAACAAACACACGCACATTCAGGTTGACTTTTGCTCTTTGAATCCAATTAGTTTTAATTGTTTTTTAGAGCAAGTTTGTTACTTTTCATTTGTTTTTATTTTGGGGAAAATGCTTCATTTTAGTTTTTATTAGTTTTTTTTTTAAATATACAGGATAACGTATTTGAGTTTTGTTTTTGCTTTTTTTCATACAGCATGATGTATTTGTCAAGTGCAAGATCAAAACAAAAAGTTCACAAAGTTTCTGCGATAAAGTAAACTACAATTCCCAAATGACCGTTTGACCTTGCCTCTTGTGTACGGATGTACAGCAATACCCCAAAACAAATGAAATAAAAATAAAACCCAAAAATGTCTTCTTTTTGCCCTAATTAGATACTTTTACTTTCATTTAAATTTCGTTTTTCTAAAAGAATTTTCGTTTTCATTTTATTGAATAGATATGGGGGGTTTTTCCCCCCGATTTTTGTTTCATGCACACGCATTCTTTTGCATTACGCAATGATTCACTCAATCTCTCTCTCTCTCACACACACACACACACACACACACACGCACACGCACACGCACACGCACACAGGACACTATCAATTATGTAATTGATTAATTGGATAAAAATGGATTTTGTCTTAAAAAATGACCATTGCAAAAATGTTTTTCCTGATTCTTGTTTATTAACTGACACTTGTTGTTTCTTCTGTATTGTTTAATGATTAAAAAAAAAAACATGACGCAATATCCTACAAGAGGTCATACTGTGACTGCAACCATTACTTTTGTAATAGATTAAACTGACTCTTATTTTCAGCTTTCTTTTTTTCCTGATTATGATTCAGTTACTGGGTTGGTTTCCCAAAAGTAGAAGCAGATGTTTGCAAACATCCTATGCTGATTACACGCAAAGATAATCGGTCTGCTTTTATGGAGGATTATAGAAATCAACAAATATTTACTGCTGAGAAGATGAAATTCTGTGAATTTGGACAGTTTTAAATGACACAATATCTCTGAACGACCAATCGATTCTCTCGTTCACACAGACAGCGGCACGCGCGCGCGCACGCAGGCAGCTATGACAGCACAACAGCTGCAGAGATGACAGTTGTGGCGCGGAGCCATCCTCGTAATCCCTCGCGTCGAGGGTTTAGAATGGCGGCCATTGTAAGGGCGCATACCTCGCAGCGGGAATGTGCGATTTCAAGCTTTCGTGTCAAATGTCCAATTAAGTCTAATCCGGCGTCGTGTAAAAAGATACACAACCTCAAGCACCCAACTCTGTCCTCCTTGTCATGCCACTTATTATCAAGTTACATACTCGGCAGGAAGTGGCCCCGCAAAAAGTCAAGTCTAAATGTGCAAGGCTTTTTTTTTGTGTGTTTACTACCTGTCCCAAGCACCCCAAAAAAACAAAAAAAAACGTCTGAGTCCTGTTTGTTGGTTTATCCGTGAGCAAGATGACACAACTATGGAAAACAGTAACAATGGATTGTTTGATGCTTCCTTTCTAAGAATGTGTAAGTTAATTGTGGATATGACAGCAACAGTAGATTTTCCTGTTACGGTCCACGTCACAGGGGAATATCCTGATTTTTCAAAGTCAGATGAGCTTAGTTCTCCCTTGGCACTCTACAAAAATACAATATACAGCAGACGTACGGATATACTGTCCCTGTCAGCTCCTCTCTCTGCTCCTCAGTACGGCAGTAATATTAGTCATTCTTCACAGAGGATAAAGTTAAAGTGTGGGTATTTTTATATGGGCTGGCGCCAACTGTTGCAGCAACGTTTGTGTTTAGATATCCGATGCTTAAAGGGTAACAACACCGCTGCATAAGGTAGACGCTAATTGTCAGCCCGGGTGCTTATGGAGTTTGCCTTTGTATTTTAGCATCAAGGTAGCGGAAACCATGTGGCTGATTTAACCCAATCATGCACCCTGTAACCTGATAAGCCGTCCACTGGACTAACCACTCTCCCTAAAAGTGTTAAATAAACGTGTAAATTCTCCTTGTGTTATGTTACCTTGACTAGTAACCGTCATCTGAGATTGGCAATAAACGGCTTGAAGGTTGTTGTTTTGTTTTGTTTTTTTGGAGGGGGGGGGGGGACTATTTACTAATTCTATCAACCAAACTGCCACTTGTTGTGAAGCGATTTGGGTCACTTCTCACCACAGAGCACTCGTAACGTTTTTCAAGGCGCCACTTTTTCATGATGAGGAAAGCAGGCATATGTTCGATTCTGTTCGTTTCAGCATACATTAGCTCGAACTTTTATGTGTTCTTCTGGAATAGACTGCTTTCACAGCCTGTGAAAAGATGGCTGGCAATTTGCACAGCGCGCAGAATCACAAGTGCATGGGTGAATTGTATCATTCTATAATGAAAGGCAATTTTTATTAGCTGGCTCAATAAAAAGAATAATAATAATCTTAGTCTCGTAAAAACAATCCATAAAAAACGCCCTTTTGAAATGTTAATTTGATGACTGAAAGCTCATGTGGAGCGCTGCCAGAGGGAGAAAACATTGTACAATTAAAAGAAGGTCTGCCAGGAGCCAAAACACGACATTAGAGTCATCCTTGAAGGCACGAAATGGCGGCGTAAAACGTCTGCGTCGGTGAAAATTAAAACTGATAAATGCAAGATGTGGAAATGAGGAGACACTATTAGAATGGATATTTGCCGACAAAGTCACTTCTTGAAGCTTTAGAAGTAGGTGGAAAGCTATGGGCCACCACTGGAAAACCTTTTTTTTCCTCCACTGCAATCACTTTAACAGCGTAAAATAATGTGTGTGTGTGTGTGTGTGTGTGTGTGTGTGTGTGTGTGTGTGTGTGTGTTTACACACACACACACCTATATATCGACATAGGTAGCTAACTAGCTAGCTGGATAGCTAGATAGATACCTGTAGCTAGCTAGCTAGCTAGCTAGCTAGATAGATAGATAGATATAGTTTTGAATGCTATTTCCACAGTACTCTAATAGTTTAAAAAAAGTGTTTTACTTTAAGTTTGGTTATGGTGGGCCGGGGCCCACCAACAAAAGGCAGCTGCGTGGTCGTCTCCTCCTCTCGCTCCAGTGGACTCGCCAGGTTACCTTCGACCGGTGGCCCAGCTGCAACTGGCAGTGGATTTTCAGGGACTGCAAGAGTGATCTTGCAGGCTTTGGCGGCCCGAAGGACCCCAGGCACCTCCTGAACATGGCTGTACCAGCGCAGCAGGTGGGGGAGGTGGCGTAGAGTGCTGGCAGAATGGGTTCGGACGAAAGACTGTCAAAGAGAGCATTGTGGATATTAATAGAAGTGACTCATCAGACATTACTCATCAGACAGCTCAGGTCATACCTTTGCATAACCTCACCAGGGGTCACATCATTACAGGGATAAAGACCCAACAGGAAAGGCGAAAGCCGCGTCGCGACAATTACAAGAGTTGAGAGAAAGAGAGAGAAAAAAAGAGAGAGAGAAGAGAGGCTCGGTAGTACACGACGGGGCAAGCGTGAAAAGAATCCGCTGCATCTACTTTGCGTTGGCGACTGTCACGAGGAGACACGCTAGGCTGAGTGTGAAACTGGAAACCACTGGAGCACAGCTGACTTGTAAGAGGCTCATCGTGGGAACTTGGGTTCATTCCCAACGTGGAAGAATAGCTGGTGACGGCTGGAGGGTGAAATAGGTATTGAGGCTGTCTGGTGGCATGCACAATAAAACATTTGGAGTTAAATATTCTCCTCACTTTAAGAGATTGTTACTTTTTTACAGCGGCAACATAACCAGAATTTGGACACGAGTCAGAACATGTCGTAGTCTACCACTAACTTCTACTCCGCAAAACAGCCTTTTCTATTTGACAAGGCTATGGCCTAATTAAAGTCGCAGTACCTGTGAAAAACCAACAAAGGATAGCCAAGAGCCAAGACACAAAACCGGAGGCTCGGAACTAAGAGGCTGACATGCTCACTTTCCTGCTTTATGAGAAAGATGGTTTTCCAAATAAAAACAAATGTATCCTGGTGTGGATGGTAACATAATATTAAACCATCGATGTTTAATTAAGTCTTACAACCACTGCTGCAGGGAGAAAAATCCCCAATTAAGTCTTTGTCGCATGACTCTTGACCACACTGGAGAGCGCAGTGGGTGTCTCTTCTTCCCCCCTGCCATCACAATACGATAATTAAAAATAATAGCAAAGCAAGCATCGAGCAAGCCGCGACCAAGATGTGAAATGTGTGAAGTATTCACGGAATTATAAAGGCGCTGTACGGTTCTGCGGTCACACAATACATGGAGGCTATTTTCAAAAGCGCACACATTATGGAAAATGGACTTTTTTAATTTTTGGAAAACAGTACCCCCCTGCACAAAGTTTCATACTGCATTCCTACATCTGCCACTGGTGTAGATTGTTAAATAAAATATGGAGGGTGAAGACCTCCTGCTCTGGAGAGAGTCTCAGAGTCCCCAATCACACCACAAATGTTGCCGTTTGTTCTTCAAAATTTAATTTAAAAAAACAAACAAAAACAAAAACTACTGACACTACTGGTGGGGTATAAATACAGAGCCCTGTTGTCAAAAGTGGAAAAAATGCATTAAAGCCCTCCTAAAAGTGTTGCAAATTGCCAATATTAACAATTTAAAACAGAACTGTTTTTTTTTAACTGTGATTCCAAAACATGCAAATATCGTTTAAAAAAAAAAACTAATTTGACGACATCACCCTTAAAAATGGCAAAAGAATCATAAAGTAAATGGTGGAAGAAAATGTATTCAGAGGTGCAGGTATGCATGCAGACGCTGCAAAGACTCTCCGTAACAACCCAGGCTTAACTTGGCTCCTTCCCGACACACAGAGGTTGTCTCACAGTTGAGATTTATTTCTTCAGCATTCGTTCTTGACGCCAATTACTGTACCAATTTCCGAGAAAGGACTTCTGGTGGCATTTTGTGGATCATAGGTTGTTTCAGAAAAAGCACATAGCCTGCAAATAGGTGACTTTTTCAACGAACATCTCGGGATTGGTTTCACAGAAGGAAAAAAAAACAGGACTAGGTGAATTTGTGGCTAGTGAAGACCAAGTATGGAGGACATTTCTGGACAGCAGGGGTGTGCAAGAGCTTCCCGCGATCGACCGGTTCAGTGTCCCATCTCAAACCCACATAGCTTTTCCAGCTTGCAGTGACCAACTGCACAACACTTCTTGTTGACATACAACCACAAGACATCACAACGCTCGTGCTCACATGTGCGCACACGCACACACACACACACACACACACACACACACACACACACACACACACACGTACGCTGTACATGTGTATGCCACGGTGAGCAATTGACATAAGTGACATTCATACGAATGAAAAAAATCAAGGGGAAACATTGTCCCCCCGCAAGTAGCGGGGTCAACTGGAGAGAAGGTCACTAAATTGAGTTGGCCACACTGATTAGCCACAGAATTCACCACATGTCCTAGCGCCATCCTGGTCGTCATGGTGATGAAAGCCATACTCAGTGAGAATTTTAAAAAAAAGAAAAAAAAAGTATTTCAACCAGCGTGTGCAGCACTAGTGTGCAGTAATCCTTGATCCCTTAAGTATATTTTTGACACGAGAATGTCACAGATGAGACTTTTATTCGCGCACAGGCTAACAGTTTTGAATTGAAAGACAAAATACGTCTCATTAGGCGCACTCTTGGTTAATGATCTCGATCAAGCAGACCTTTTGTGTCTTGTCTTGGTTCAGCAGCATTAAGTTCAAAGAGGGCTTTGCGTTATGCATTGGCACAGTCAGGCTTTAATGATTAGCCGGCAGCTCACCAGGTACTGATGGATGCATGGCAACAGGACCACATCAGTCAGAGTGAAGTACAACCCCTCAGCGAACACGTGCTCCAGCAAAGGCAGATCGTTGGTCTTGACTTTTCTGATCTCGTAGCGCTCCCTGGTGGTCGGAGTCGGAGCTGCTGCTACAGAGAGTTTAGCCAGAGCGGCCTTGAGCTCGAGTCCATCACCCGCGTCGGAATCCATGCTCCCTTTAGTCGAGTCGTTGTTTTCGTTTTGTCTCAGCTGCTTGAGCTTCTGTCTGCGGATTTTGTCATCGTTGTGCACTTTGACAGGCTCGGATAGCCTTTGCTCCAGGGTGAGGATGGCGGGAGGTGGCAGGTGAGGCTGCTGGCTGTTAGGATTTCGGAGGTACTCTTCGACGGCAGACGGGATGCCAATTTCACACAATCTGGTCCACTTGCTCACCTGAGAGAATGGAAGCAAAACAGAAATATGATGTCATCAGTAGGCTGTGCCACCAAAAAAGGACTCGGCTATTTTTTCTTGACGACTGAAAACCACAGAGCTCAGTTTGTGAATGTCACATGAGCAACCTAAGAAAACAGATGAGCAACTGCGATGTAATTTTCAGTCGAAAGCAAGAGGCAAAACAGAGGCCCTCTGACATGGATAAAAACGGGTGGATTTTTCTGGACGTAAAGTTGACATTGTGGCAGCCAAGAGGTGTATTTGTGTTCCCTGATGGATCCATGTGCCACATATGTAGGAAAAGCAAGGATTGTATTTTCACTCATGGACACAGCACTTCATCACCAAGGTACCAAGACCAACTTCAGTTCGCAGGGAGATCCATGTATGTGGCGCATGCAGCAGCCACATTGCCAAACACATACCCAGTCCCCACTCCATGCACCCGGGTCGACAAATGTGTGTATCTGAATGTGTCAGTTGTCAAAAGCGAACACTGATACCACTACAGCTCTGCTTAGCTTTTGGCTTTGCCTCGACAGTGCTTTCATGTAATGCTGTGGCCAGGCCAATTCTTCACTGAGCCTGACAGTCATGGTCAAGCACTCGAGAGACCCAGCTAATTGCATTCAAGCAATTAAAACATGTTTGTTTACCAGTACTCTTTGGCTGTCTTAGTTGACCTACGAACCTCAGCACAGGCTTTGAGACAAGTCTTCTTGAAGCCCAGCAGTTGCCGCGCATCGTTCTTGGAGGGTTCAGCCTCGACGCTCTTGTTGATGATGTGCCTCAAGACCACAGCCAGTCCAGCCCTGCACAGCGTTCCAGTCTCATCCAGGACGGCGGGTAGCCGGCAGCCTCGCACCAGCATAGGCAGTTCCTCTGGCCGGACGTCCTGCAAGGCCAGGAATTCTGGCAGCTGACCCTGAAGGGTCAGGGAGCTGTCAATCTTGTCGGAGACAAGGTGAACTTTGAAATACTTGCACTCGGAGTAGGACAGGAGGAATAAGACGATGGAGGAGTGCAAGGGGAGACGGGGTGCCTCATCTTGGCAACGAACTTCCAGGAAAAGGGATGCATGCCGCTGTTTAAGGTCCTTCATTGCACAGCAGCGGCCGTTGACTAAAATATCAACTTTTGACAAACATGTTCATTCACGTCCTATGGGTACAATAAGCCAATTCACAGGAACCCACGTTGTAAATAATTCTTCTTCTTCTTCTTCTTCTTCGTCTTCTTCTTCTTCTTCTTCTTCTTCTTCTTCTTCTTCTTCTTCTTCTTCTTCTTCTTCTTCTTCTTCTTCTTCTTCTTCTTCTTCTTCTTCTTCTTCTTCTTCTTCTTCTTCTTCTTCTTCTTCTTCTTCTTCTTACTGACCGCTACTAGTACCACAGCGCCAAGTAACGCCATTATTATAACAAAATAATAATCATCATCATTATCAAATAAAATAACGACACTCGAGAGAAAGTCAGATTCTTCTTTCCTTTTGAAAATATGTAATATATATATATGTATATTTACTCAACAGTCGTCCGATAATATGACGCAGAGAATGACACGTTTTGTTCGACTTATCGTTCGTTCTGCCCTTCCCTTGGAGGCAGTCGGACATGTTTTATTGTGGCACTGGCCAAATTTCGGTGGAACAAGCCTCTTTCCCTTCGTTTTACTGCCAAACCGGTGTAGACGACGAGTTTCTACCTGGGAGTGCACACCAGGTAACAAGGCTGAATGTGCAATTGAACATTTTAGCCTACTTGTCTTTGCTCCGAACGTTATACAGACCTTGGTCCTAGTTTGTGAACTGTTACATCCCACCCACAAGACAAAAAATGGATTAGTATTGTAATACATGTAGTAATGTCCATGAGCTCAGCGATGTAGATAACTGCTGGAATCTATACTTTGTCCTCAGTATAAGCCATGGCTGGTCCTGTCAGTCTGGAGCTCGATCCCATCTTCCTGAAGGGTCTGAGTTACCTGCACTCCAAGAGCAAAGATTCAGCTGAGAAGCTCAAAGCGCTACTCGACGAGTCCCTTTCCAGAGGCAGCGACACATCCTATCGCTTGGTACAAAAAGTATGTTGGTATTGGCAATCCATTTGACCCATGTAAAATATATTTAATGTCTAAGCTACATGTTTTCCCATTCAACGTGTGCCACGCGATCACTCAGCATGTCAATCAGTGCGCAAAAAGCTGTGGATGGAAAAGTCGTGCCTGCTTTATTATGAAAACGTGCCTGCTGTCAGTGAGTGTCCTGGTCATCCAATCCTTCCTGGCTGAGAGGAACACTGCCATACTGGAGCACAATCCCCAATTACCCACTTGGCTCTGTGCTTTTATGGTGGTTTTATTTTACTCTTTCCCAAACTCAAGGTGATAATCAATCTTTTGATGATGTGGGCTACATCTAGATGACAACTACAATGGACTGTCCTTCCAGGAGTGCATTAAGGCATGGCGGAGAAGGCTGGAATTGTCTATTAGACTCCATGGGCGATGCTTCGAAGGGAAAAACTTCTCTGACGGCCCTCATAGAACCTTTATTCACTGTATAGTCAACCCTCAGTAATCTCACAGGGAGGGTACGTGACTGCAGTGCGATGCAATTTATGTACAAATCTATACAAGTTACATCACATTCTTTCGTCAATCAAGAATCCACTGTAGTAGAAGGCCTATCGGTGGCTAGCCAATGGGTCGGGTTAGCCACTAACATTAGCACATGTTGGTTGCCGTCAGTCACCTTTACGCAACATTCTACTGTACATTCTTCTGCGAATGGTCCTTTTTGATGTTCCTTCTCTTGCACTAAGGGGCCTCAAAAGTGCAGTTATTCCTTTGGTGCTTCCTGAATTTAGTTTTTGTTTGATATTCTGAAGTTTCTGGCTTGACTAATAAGTATTTTGTCTTGTGCATCGTCAGGATCTGGAGGTGTCAAAGGGGTTAGTGTCAAAACTTAGCTTCAGCAAGCAGGACTCCAAATCGTCTTCCAGCTCCTCCTCCAGCATAGGCAGCAAGTCCAGCTCCGAAAAGAGCAAGAAGGACGCCGATCGAAGATCATCTGACAAGGTATGAAGAATGTCAATGTACTGTATACTTTTGACAGTGTTAAGTGTAGATGGCTGTAGAGATAGATCATACTGGTAGACACTGTTGTCGAAAGTTACAAAGTCAGCTGGGATCGCTTCCAGTTCATCCGCAAGTCACATGAGGACAGGCACTTGCAAAGATTTGCTTCATGGTTGAATTTACACCAATTTGAGTTTGAAAGTAAATTTGTGAACAATAACCACATCGCCGACTAAAATTATTTGATGCGAGGTGTCACAAAATAGGCACCAACACGAATATCTTGCTCACGGGCTCCGCACGACAACAGGTGAGGGTTGACTTTGGTGACGTGGACCTGCCGAAAAAGCCTCGCTTAGAGAAACCAGATCGCTCGTCGCCAGTTACCGTACAGACGAGCAAAGACCTCCTGCCAAACATCAACGACTACGACGAAACCAACGCTGACGACTTTGCCATGGAGATGGGCCTGGCCTGCGTTGTTTGCAGGTACGCCCGCATTCTTCGCATTGGTTTGCAGAGTCATGCAGTCGAGATTCTAATTGTAATTATGGTACCGTTATTCAAATTCCAATTGGGAGCTGTGTGTTTGGTGTGGACGTCACACAAATGAGCAGTGTTTTATTGTTGTTGGTGTTTTTTTTACTTCAACAAAGACAAATGACAGTGTCCATGGGAAACCAGCTGGTCGAGTGCCAGGAGTGCCACAACTTGTATCATCAGGACTGCCACAAGCCTCAAGTGACAGACAAAGAAGTCAACGACCCCAGGCTGGTGTGGTATTGTGCTCGCTGCACCAGACAAATGAAGCGTATGGTGAGACGCATCCACAAATTTGCACTTCCCCTTGTCTGGGGGAGCCAATTCCCGGTTGGTTCATTCTCGGCATAATTGTGACACGCGTATTGTTTGTTTGCATAAGGCCCAAAAGCCACCGCAGAAGCCCTCGCCGGCCTCTGCCTCGTCAGCACCGGTTGTGATCAAAGACACTCTGGTGAAAAAGACAGAACTCAAAAGCAAACCGGACACTGCGAGCACCTTTCAGGCCTTCAAACGGACTGAAGTGAAGGTATGTCCCAAAAGCTGTTTGCTGATAGTTGAAATCTTTCTGGACTGTGTCAAAAACGGTTGCTGTTGGCAGTCTAGTGGTTCACATAGCTGACTGTTGTGCAATTTCCTTGGGATCGATTCCGGTGCCCTTTCACAATCTTATAATGACTGCCAACACATCAGGGGTGCCCGACTGGTGTTAGCGCAAGCCCCCTGTTGTCAAAAATATATACCGTATTTTCCACACTATAAGGCGCACTGGATTATGAGACGCACCTTCAATGAATGGCCTATTATGTTTTTTTTCCATACATTGGGCGCACCGAATTATAAGATGCAATCTACAATGCATCCACTAGATGGAGCTACGCTCAAGCAAACGTCAACAGAACGATCAGATGTCAGTAAAACGTTTTTAACAAAGCAGCGACACAGTTCACTTAACCAACAGCAAGTTCTAACATTGACTTGTTAATGTTGAAATATTACCGTAATGACCATACACAAGGTGCATCGGATTTTAAGGCGTGCTGTGAGTTTTTAAGAAAATGGAAGGCCTTTAGGTGCGCCTTTTAGTTTGGAAAATACGGTATGCAGTATCCAAAATAAACTGATGGATGGATGGATGACGACTGATATACCATCGTTTTTTGCAGACTTCCGCAACGTCAGCCACTCCCACCAGTAACAACTCCTCCTCGTCAGGCAGCGGTCTAACAGGCTGGGCTGCGTTTGGCGCGAAAACAAGCCCATCGCTTCCCGTCACCTCCAAATTGGGTTCCTCGGGACCAAGCGGGAGCAACAAGGCAATGACAACTCCACCCGGCCAGAAACCGGTCGGTCTTTCCGGTCTAGCCGGAACCAAGTCCGGACTCGGAGCCGCCAAGGTACCCGGGAGCGGCAATGGAAATGGTTCCAGCCAGGTCACTCTGAAACCACCGCCCTTGACTCTGGGCAAGCAGCCACTTAACCGCTCATCGAGTAGCGAGAGCCAGGGGAAGGGTTCCGCTTTGTCATTGGGAGCGAGCTCCCCAGGCAGCTCCCAGGCCAGTCCAGGAGGTAGTGGCGCAGGCGGAAATAATAACGGAGGAAGTAATGGAAACAATGGGAATGGGTCCAAGGTTCCACCGGGGGAAAAAGCGCCAACATCCCAAGAGTCCCAGCTCAACGCTATGAAGCGCTTGCAGCTGGTGAAGAAAAAAGCAGCACAGAAAAAAATTAAAAAATAAGCAGAGCCAGTCAAGCGCCGTCGTGGCTTCCACGTAGTACAGTTCAGTTCACTTTGGGACATCGCTGGAGGGTTTTGGATATTCCGTTGTCAAGAGTTGGGAAAGAGTACCTTAAATAGCCAGTCCATACCGTACCACTTTTCCAGCTTGACACACTGTCCGTTAATCAATAGAAGGCGCGTCATTTCGGTGCAGCAGGAGGACTGGAACGGCAAGGACCAAGACAGAAAGCCGTTGTTTCTTCTACCAATGATGCATTTATGCATCACATTCTTCCGTCTTTGTCGCACCGCTCTTATACAATTCAGATCGACATACTGTAATCTCGCCATTCCACCTACAGACTGCAGTGGAAACAAAGCGGACAGGGATTCATCGCTCCAAACCATACTGTCGCTCAACCGAACTGAACTGTACCACTTTGTGGAAGCGCTGCTGATGGAGGGTCAACCTCTGCAGATGTCGTGCCAGAGTGTTGTCGGTCATCTTTTGTCTATAGCGTGAGAGTTTATATTCTCATACTTGAATCTTACTTTGTCGAAATGCTGCTGCTCTGCTGTGCTTCATCCTGTCCCAACTCATTGAGCCTGAGGTGAAGTGTCCGTTTTTTTTTTCTCTCTTTTTAAATCTGCAAACGTAATTAAAATCCACATATGAACAGCATCAAGGAGTCACGTGAGACGATCTAAAATGGTGGATCCAATCTAAATAATTTCAACAAAAATCAAGTCATTTTCATAGAGGCTGTTTAATCAGGATGTAACAAAATATAAACAAACAGAATATTTCTTCCAACATTAAATTTCTCTGATAAATTATTTCACGTACAAGCTTTACTTCATCCAAAAATGCGTTCACATAAAATTTGACTTCACAGATATGACTTTGAAACTCAAGACTGTCATACAAACAGTAAAAGTGCTCAGCACAGCAGCTTGAATTGTAACATTTTTTTTAAAAATCGCATGTTTTTCAGTAGGTCACCCTCTCAATATGACAAGATCCACAGTTTGGTTCCACAAAGCACAAAGTGGTTGACATTCAGTTGAAACGGTCAGTGAAACAATAAGTCTAGTTTGAAACATCGCAGGTTGGTTTGAAATCAGGATTTTTTTTTTGTTTGTTTTGTTTTGTTTTATGCATAGGACATCCTGCCAAGGTAGTTGGCAGGGACGTATCCCCGCTGGCCATCAACCTCCGCCAGCCACCATTCCTTATTCCCGCCCAGGTCGTTGAACTGCAAAATGTGGACATGCTGGTACTCCTGCAACGTCAGCTCCTGGTCACAACGGGCTTGAAATGCATATACAGCGTAGTACTGTGAAAAGAAACAGGAAGTATCTTGTCACGCCGGTGTTTAAATAGACTACAATGTTACGTAGCTAGCATTGTCCCAATCACCTTTATTATTCCAATTTAACTACCGGTAGTCTTATCCAGAAAAAGGGATGTTCACCCTCAATGTGGGAATCATACCAGTAGGTGGCACTGTTTGCTCAATTCCTGCACCAGCACCGCTGCTGTTTGTTTGGATGTTTCTTCGCGTACCTGCTGAGCGTCGGTGTCAAATGCAGC
>CAAKHF010018654.1:27789-38624 GCA_901007745.1 Hippocampus kuda | reverse complement strand
GTCAAGCCCCCCCCCCCCACACACACACAAAACCAAAACAGGAGAACAGGAAATACAGTCAAACCTCGGTTTTCAAACGTCTCTGTTCTCGACTAAATCGGTTTTCGACCAAAGATGTTGAGTTTTTTATGCCTCGGATGACGACCAAATTTCGGTTCTCGAACAAACTGAGCGCACTTGAATGCGTCACTTGACTCCTCTCGCCTTCCTTACACGAGGAAGTGACGCTTCCTCGGGTAGACGAGGAAGTGACCCTTCCTCGTGTAGCATTCCATTGTGAACAGACGTGTTCAATAAAGTTTCTTTTTTAAAAGAGCGTGGTTTCGGTTTTCGAACAGCCTTCTGGAACGGATTATGGTCGAAAACCGAGGTATGACTGTCACACTAAAACCATCAGTGCAAGAAGTGACACAATGGATAGCGCGTCTGACTACGACACCTCAGAAGACGTTAGGTTCGACTCCTGGCTAGTTTGTGTGATTTTGCACACTTGAACTTGCTCTACAAATACTGCTACTGGTCCCTTTAACTTAAAATGGGACAATAATTATCTGCACCAACTGCACAACTGTTATCGTAGTGTATTCTGCCACTGATCACTTAGCTCTGCTTGATACTTTGCACATTGTCTCACAGCTGTCATTGGGCGGTACGACCGCACAACGGTCCCCTTACATTACGGAATTACTTTCCATACTTATTTGGCCTTGTTTATTGTAGTTGCTTGTTATTAATGATACTCGTGTAGCCTGTGGTATCGGACACAAATTCCTTGTGTGTTCTACATACTTGGCCAATCAAGATGATTTTGATCTCGGCTTGAAGTGCCACTCTGACTCCGCGGCACGACGTCTGAAGGTGCAACGCAACACCGCGCCACTCTGACAGCTTTCCCAGCAGCCACTTGTCATCCCACGGCCTATTTACGGCGTTAACCCAGTTGAAAAGCGTTACGGCTGAATATCCCACAAAACTAATGGCGGTGTTTCGATGATCAAAGCGTCAGTCAGATCTGCTTTTTGATGTTCAAGCCTCAACAAACTCAGAAGCAACATTAGGCCCGCAGATATGTAATACATGAACTCGTTTGCACCAATGGCAACCTTTTCTTCCCTTTGCTTTTAAATGTCTTCAATTATTTTGTATGTAATGCTATGAAATTTTGGGATTTTCGAATTATGTGACGCATATAGTTATCATGCAGCCCTAGTTATGACCCAACTGTTTGTAGAGTATATGAATGCCTCCAACCATCACTGCATCAGTGCAGCATCATGTGTGCCCGAGACTGGGTTGGACTCTCCGTAAGAATATCTCAGTCTGAAGTCGTTCCCGCGCTTGTGTGGGTTTTCTCTGAGCACTCTGGTCGGATTAATGCCTAATTTAGTGCCTAATTGGTGTGACTGTGAGTATGAACTGCAATACGTGCTCTGCAAACGACTGGCAACCAGTTCAGGGTAGACCCCACGCTGAGCCCAAAGTAAGCTGGGATATGCTCCCGTGAACCATCACCCCCATGAGAACAAGCCCAATATATATATATATATATTTTTTTAATGGATGGATGATTTATGAGTGTGATTGTAGTGTGGTGTAACCAAAATGCCTCAACAAATGCACATGGATAGAGGACCACAGTGCATTGCACGTGACATTTTCCTGACACACTTCAACACATTTTAGTCGTTATATCAACACTCTGATCCCGCCTCCCCCAATCATCAAGTCATGCACTGGATGGAAAGCAACCATGTTTTTTTTTTCTGTTGTTGTCTAAATAGACAATTGTGAGTGGAAGCATTTGAAAAATCTGGCACTGGAAATATTTCCCTTGTCTCTGTAGGGGAGTACTCAAAACTTTATCCGATGGTCAGCAAAGCATCAAGATAGCGAGGTGCTTAGTCATTGCCTTGTTAGGTTTTGGACTCTATCCCATGCCTTCTCCTCTTTTGGTATTTTCGGAGGAAGTGAAGATATAATAATATTACTGCAATGATACGGAGTCAGAAAAGCAAGAAGACAGTTGGTCGATGCTTTACTGGACTCACCCACTTTTTTGATATGTTTATGTCTCTGAGCAGTAAAGTAAAATAAAAAAAAGTCATAAATTTGAATCAGACACTTTTTCCTTCTCCTGGACAAACTGGAAATTTCCACAACTGTCATGAACACGACAAAGGAAGTCATTAGTTTAGAATGTTAAAACATATCTCGTGCATTGTTCAAAGCACACAAATAAAAGAAGTAACGTATAAAATCAAGTACTGAGCAAATACAAAAGCTAAAATAAGGCTGCGGAAATAAAGTGACAAACAAAAAAAAGGAAAACATTTGTGCGTTATGTGACCTATGCAGTTATCCCTAATGAAGTGTCAGGTGAGCGCCCGTAAATGATTCCCAGCTTGATAAAAGCCCGATGACAACTATTGACCGCCGTAGAAGACCGACGAGACACATTTGCGCATTCTGTTTGCTGCTGAATCTTGTGGGAGTGTCATACACACGTACACATTCGCACACGGTCATCCATCACCGCTTAGCGTTGATCTATTAGAGTCGCCCTCGCAGGAAAGCCGACCGATAGACCATTAGCGATGTGATTAGCCAGCCGCCATCTCACCGCAGTGGACGACATGTAGATCTCGTCCACAATTCGTCTGTAAACTTTAATCAACATTGTGATGAAAAGAAATGAGGGCAGGAGATTCCTACGGCAAATTCGTCAACCTCCCACTCCGGACAAAGTCTGACAGGAGATGTCCGATTTCAGCTGCGTGTGCGTTTTTCTAAACAAATACGTGCGCTGGACAGAGGTCTATACGGGCTTGGAGTAACACGACTCAGCAGAAAGCGGACACGGAGAGGCCTGTGGTGTAAAACCAAAGCACGTAAAAGCAAATATTAAACCACTAACTGAAGGGGTTTCTTCTTATGATAAGTGCAATACATTATACATTAAGATTTAAGTGATGTAAAACACCAGCAGATAACCAATTAAAACCATTTGAATTTGTAAACAAATTAATAAACAGCTGTCTACATTATATGTATAAGTATGTCCAATACATTCACGGAGCAGAACATTATTACTGTTAAATCGGCGGGGGGGCGGGGGTGTTTTATTACCAAATGTAATACAGTCGGACCTCGTTACAACATAGCTCAAGGGACATAACAAATCTGTACGTTATGACGGTCGTTCGCTGTAACCATTTCCAATAAAATGGCCGCCAACTGCTAGGTATGATACAGTATGATCATTTATAGATGTAAAAAAATGAACATGTAATACAGTCCCTTACATGTCCCTTACAAATGCGTGGATAGGAAGAAAAAAATATTTTATAAGACATGAAGAAAACGATTTTAACGTTCCTACATCATCTCTGAAAACATTCAGTCAGCAAATGTTACCCGCCGTAGGCAATTGCCAGTGCCACCGACGTCTGGGAGACCCCCTTTTGAAAGTGCGAGAGGATTTCAGCCGTCACAGGTAGCGAGATTTGCTTCCGTTTGCCACACATGTTGTCAGACCAGATGCTCAGAGCCGCGCCGTGGCTCCATGAGTTATAGCATTAAGTACAACAATGTAACGAGTCGATCAGTAGCATTGCTCAGCAACAGAGGGGAATCCCATGCCGTACATTTTGTTTGTAGGCAAGGTCGCGGCGACAGTTAGCTTCCCACGATTTGTTGTAACAAAGGACTTTTCACTATTTTAGGGGAAAAAATCTGGTGGATATAATGAACTTTACGTTATGAAGGTGTTCGTTGTAGGCAAAATCGGCAAATGAAAAATGAATTACGTGAAACGGCAACTTTGAAATATCAATGCTACAAGGAGTGAAAACGTAAAAGTTGAAACGAGGTTCAATTGTATGTGTCGATACTAAACTGCCCCTGGTGACCAAGGCATGGCAAATTCATCTTGCCTAGCATTTTTTTTGAACGTCTCTCAACAGGAGATGAGAGTCAAGTTAAGCCACCGTTGTATTTAGTACAAAAGCATGCATGTGTCATCCTTCTTGAGATCTTCATTTGGAGTCACAGACGAGGAAAATCACAATTAAAAGCAGCTGCGCCAAAAGTAAGACAGCTATATCATTAGTATGAGTATTGGAGAACTTTATATTGAGCTGAGCAGTGCAAAGCCAAGGAAGTGATCCTTGCTCATTCAGTCCACATCTCCATCATCCAACAGCCGGCAGCCTGCACTTTAACAAGCTGAATATTTTGGGACAGAAGCTGTATAAAACTTGGGAAAAAAAAAAGGAGACAAAGAAAGAATGGCTGCAGGTGACACAGCCTTGTATCGCTGGCTGCAACGCCCGTGCAGGTGCAATGATTCATGGGAGAATCCATGCGGGGCTGAACTAGGGACAATTAATCAAAAACTGCTGCGAGACATGAACACAAGTCACAGCCCACTTGACTCTGAATACCTAAACTAGATGTCTGCGTGCATTTGCAAGGCATGTCTGTACTTGTACTCGAAATGTCTATATATTGTATATAAAACTGCAAAAAAAATAAATAAAGGGAACACATAAACAGCACAATGCAACTCCAAGTGTTCCCTTTATTTTTTTAAGCAGTGTGTATATATTATATACCGTATTTTTTGGATTATACGTCGCTCCGGATTATAAATCGCACCAGCCAAAAAATGCATAATTAAGAAGGAAAAAACATAAGTCGCACTGGAATATAAGTCGCATTTTTGGGGGAAATTTATTTTATAAAATCCAACATGACTGACATGCCTGGTAATGTCAGTAACGACGTACATATTAAGAGTTATTCCGATAACTCTAGCATCAAGAACATGCTAACAAGTTTACCAAGCTATCAGTATCACTCCAAATCACTAAATCCAATGAAATCTTCATCCTCGGTGTCACTTTCAAACAACTCCCCCAAATCGCGAGGTAGACGATGCGCCACTTCCTCTTCTACGTCGCTTACGTCAGACTCGTCGTCGATTTATCAACACAGGCCGAGAGCGCCCTCTTGTGGTTTAATGTGAAAATAAGATGTGAAATGACATAATCATGTGTTAATAATTTCACACATAAATCGCTCCAGAGTATAAGTCACACCCCCGGCCAAACTATGAAAAAAACCTGCAACTTGTAGTCCGGAAAATACGGTATATGAAACCAAGCAGTTAGACATGTTTTAGACATGAGCGCGCTAACACTCACATGTCTGTTCTCAGCACTACATTTCTTAAATTGCCAAGTGAGTCATCCTTGCCCGTTAGCTTGCAAGCAAAATATAAGAAACAGCCCAAAGTATCGTTGACGGACACCATTTCTGAATATAACCATAAAAATAAACACATTGCACATTAGAACACCATTGTGTGCATACGCACTCAAAATAATATTGGACAATTGAGACATCCAATCAATGCATCGCCCCTGGGCCAAGGACATGATTTACAATGTTTAGAATAAGGTGACTATTATTTATGGATTACCAATAAACAACAAGTCAATACACGGTGTGCATGGCCAAAATACAAAGAGATAAATGGGGGAAAGTAAGTGACTCAAAAGGCCACAGGTGAGCGAATGTTGAGCAACAGCAGTCAGATTCACTATTGACAAAGAGGATCTGATGGGAGCAAAAGTATTTGGACACCGAGCCATTACACTTCAAGGACATGGGGGCAAAAAGACAAGAACGTCATTTGGGAGGAATTAAATACGTAGCAGGTTAACAGCTGCACTATATTCGAGGTAATATGTCAGATATGAGGGTGTGTCAATAAGATCAAATGGAGAATGTGAAGGAACCACTTCAAGATGTAAAGTCTGGCGTATTGTTCTCCCCTGCCGCGGATCAGTTTGACATGCTCATCGACTGGGTCAAATGGAAGAAGTGTAACAGGTAAAGGAAAACGACGGTGGGTGTTTTTACATCATAAAGAACCCGAGCAGTGAGGGTGAAGAAGCTCCGGGAACCTGGTCAGTTTGATGGCAAGTGTGAAAAAGAAGCACTTACTGTACATGCCGACAAATCACTCTTATATGATGTAAAGAAAGCAGCTCAACAAACAAACATCATGTTACGGTCCCGCTGCTAACCTTGAGACCCCATTGACCAGCAACGAGAAATTCGACTCCAGCTTGGCATACGTGGGAGAAATCAAACGGGCGAGCGAACAAATCGTTACTCAACAGCAGCAGGAGCTGACTTTGAGATTCATTGTGCTTTGTGGTTCAATAAGACCAAATGCCACAACCGCATAAATCAGTCCTAATTGTGTGCTACTGTGTAGGAGTTTTTAATCTGGTGGATGCTGTTTATTTCATCGCCTGATTGTGCACTGGAATGGGCTCACACGTCACAAATGGACATCTTCAGAACATCTTTGCGGTAAAGGTCACGTTGTATACATTGATCAGGATCCCACTTTTTCAGAGACATAGGCGATCTGGTTTAAGATATTGGATTGGAAAAAAAAAATATTGGGCCATTAAAATGGCTGCCTGCCCATTTTTTATCTATTTCTGAAAATGTTTCTATGAGCAAGCTGTTTTCAATGTTGTATATAATTTACATAAATTGTCCTGACACACACACACACTGGAGTTTTTCCATCCAATCTCACGTGACATAACAACCCCCTCAAAACAGTCCTAAGTTTTTTTTCCTAAAGCAGTTTGTTTTTTTCATGACTAGTCTTGAATATTTTTTGCTGCTAGCAGACTTCTGCTCCACACTTCGGTCTATTTATTAGTAATCGTGAAAATGAGAGAAGTGAATATTTCCTTTGCAAGTCGACATAGTGTATGGGCCTACATTTTTCAATCTGCATCCTGACAATTTCAAGTCAGGGTTCACTGTGCTTCTCGTCAAAAGAAGGTCCGACCCAATCAAAATACACCCAAACACCTCAAAATCAGTGAGTGGGTTAGGAAAAGAAGCCAGCATTTTTTATTGTCTACATGTGAATCTGAGAACTGATTTAAACTGAACAAATTCATCCTTCCACCCATTTTCGACCCGGGTTATCCTCACGAGGGTCACGGACATGCTGGAGCCTATCCCAGCCATCTTCAGTCAGTAGGCGGGGGACACCCTGAACTGGTTGCCAGCCAATCGCAGGGCACACAGAGACAAACAACCATCCACGCTCACACTCACACCTCGGGACAATTTAGAGCGTTCCAATAACCTGCCATGCATGTTTTTGGAATGTGGGAGGAAAGCGGAGTACCCGGAGAAAACCTACGCAGGCCTGGGGAGAACATGTAAACTCCACACATGGAGACCTGAGCTGGAATCAAACCCTTCACCCTGAGGCAGACGTGCTAACCAGTCAGTCACAGTGCCGCCCATGAACAAATTCCCAATGTCTAAATTAGGCTGAAGAAATAATTATCAAGAGGTGTCCCGATACTTTTGCACTTCTTTAAAACACTACTTTATGTGTGATTGTCCAGACTTCGCGGAGGATTAATTGATTGCTGCTGTGCTGCCATCCAGATTTCATCTCCTCTGGAGAGAGAAGCGCTCCCTAGCAACAATCTCACTGTCTCCACGCACTTATCACACTGTTGCTTACCAACACCTTCCCGTCACACATGCATGCATACACACACACACACACAAACACACAAAGTCGATCTCAACACAACGACGAGTCCGTAAGCGCCGGCGCTGTGACCACACCACACTCATCAGAATTCATTGTGAGATTTTGGCGCATTGCATAAAAGTTTCACATCTTCCCTGCTGAGAGTCATCACTTAAACCCAGATGCAATCATTTTCAGGACTGGTCGGAAGATGGGTGGAAAAAAAATGATGATTTTTTTTTTTTAAAGGGTGAGTTGTGGGCGACATGGAGTCCTAAGTCTTTGTCAAGTTTTCACCATGCTTTAAAAGTCAAGCGAGATTATTGCTCTGCTTGACGGAAGCACGTTATCATTGGTGAGTGGATGTTTTTATTTCTCTGAGGCAGACGTTGTGTACATAGCGGGAAGCTAATGCTCCAGGAATGAGAAGGGAGGCTTTGCTATTATTGCAACGCTATACAGTACAGGTCGAATATGTCTATAAGGATATGTATGAAAATGGCGAAGTGGAGCAACGGCCTGATTGCACCATTTGGCTGCTGCATAAAGTACTGTGCTATAAATTCACAACGTCTGCTTCCCTCCCAGGGAGCTCGTTTGAAGGTGGTGAAGGATGCAACAACCGTCGGTCCTTTGTCATTCTATTTCTTTTCAGACATAACAACAGGCCTGCCGTAGCGCCGATGTGGCAAAGTGGACTTGCGGGAGACATTTGGAGCGCGGTCTTAGCTGAGTGCTTCTCTCTCATCTGCAGAGGTCCTCTTGCGGGCCGCTTAATTGGAAGAAGGAGAATGAATGTCCGCAAGAGCGACGGAAAGTGGAATTATAACGATCTTGTTCCCCTCTTCTGCACAGACCTTTTCTCAATTTATTGCCTTCTTACTGCTTTAATTTTCTCAATTTTGTCCTGGCCTGTCACCACCGAGCCTTTCGCATCTTTCTGCTTAGTTCCTTTCATGTATGCACACCAACAGAAGAAATGGCCAATTACCATTTCATCCACATTAGTGACTTGCAGGCGTCCTTTAAAAAGTGCTTCTCAAAGTGTGGTCCATGTGCTACCAGTGGCCCCCAAATAACTAGCTTGGGGTCTGATTTATGAAAAGTAAAAAATGGGCACAAACAGAAATTGATTGACGAGTCGGGTGCACATTTGATTCAGCACATTGTAGGAGGCGTAAATGCAAATACAGTAGATTAATTTAACATGAGCAGTGTAATGAATAAATTTGAGTCTGTTAGTGTTGTAGTCAAGCCCATGCCAACTGAGACCAAGACATTATCGCAATTGGAAAGTGTGGAGACCGAGACAAGAACAAGAAGCTAAGACCAGGGCTGTTTTTCTCAAAACCCCCAAAAAACAACCAACCCCGAACAAAATGCCCAAAATTATCTTTTTCCACTTTATGTTTGCATTAGTGATGGGAAAATGAAGCTTCAAATTAGTTTCACGAACCAGTTGTATTTTTGGACTCCTCGAGAATGCACTCTCTGTTCAACATTGAAAGTGCATTGACTTGCCATTTCTTAAATCCCATTATTTAAACCAGCAGTAGTATCTCAAGGAGTTTTGAAATGCTAGAAACAGCAAGAGATGGTTTATGGCAACGAAATGGAATTCTCAGACTGAAATCAGCCTTCTTTAAGCTAAAAACAAATAAATTGCTGTGGACAGTGGATTATTTT
The DNA here is from genome assembly GCA_901007745.1 of Hippocampus kuda. Classification (NCBI taxonomy): domain Eukaryota; kingdom Metazoa; phylum Chordata; class Actinopteri; order Syngnathiformes; family Syngnathidae; genus Hippocampus; species Hippocampus kuda. Next base: position 29,350 of record CAAKHF010018654.1, on the reverse strand, counting down.
ACAGAATTAAAATGCAATACTGTCATGCTGGGAGAGCTTAATCGAATATGCTGATGTCAGAACACTCTGCATTGATCCTTTGTCTTGGTGCCATCTTCCATCTTAGCTGGATGGAAGATAATACAGTAGTCTGCATTCTGTTCAGATACATACCATCCATCCAAATTCTATACCACTTATCGTTCACGGCTGTGGAGAGCTGGAGCCGAGAACATCAGAGCAGGTCACAGCATATTGTTGTCAGCGAGGAATGGTTGGATGACGCTCAGGTCTCTGTATGTGTGACGTGTCTATGAGGGGAGTGCACATGCGTGAACACTCCATACACGGTACGTTTAGTGGACACCCAAAAGTAGTTGCCTGTGTTATGGGAATACTTGGCCGGCTAATGAGCAGTAAACTCGATAGTGAAGCAGTCAGTCAATAAAGCCCAGCTAGGTTGTGTATCAACGCCTCGCTGTAGGCCTCTGACGTAGCAAGAAACAAAAGGGAGTTTGCAATCTTCGAAGGTGGACATAAGAAATAGACTTCCATAATGTAAGTAATTTAAAACTAAAAAGGAAAACCCGGCCGTGGGTTGATCGTTGATACACTGTGGCAACATGCGATAAGTGCATATGGCTTTGTAAACGTGATGAAGATAAAGCGCGACATAAGTGCACTATGTTTGCCTTTTAACATCCAGCCATTCATCCATTTTCTAATCCGCTTATCCTCACGAGGGTCACAGGCGCGCTGCAGCCAATCCCAGCTGTCTTCGGGCCGTAGGCGGGGGACACCCTGAACTGGTTGCCAGCCAATCGCAGGGCACACATAGATTAACAACCATTTGCACTCACAGTCACACCTAGGGGCAGTTCAGAGTGTTCCATTAACCTGCCACGCAATGTTTTTGGAATGTGGGAGGAAACCAGAGTACTCTGAGAAAACCCACGCAAGCCCGGGGAGAACATGCAAACTCCACACAGAAAGGCTGGAGCCGGAACTGAACCCTGGACCTCTGCACTGTGAGGTGGACATACTGCCATTTAACAACTTGTTTAAAATTTCTTGGACTGTGACGTGCTTTTTCGGAAACGCTCAAGATGTGAATCGATTCAAATGACGGTTTTGGTTGCGAGTACAAGCTCTACTAGATACACCCCAAAACTATTGGTCAGCACAGTGTGAAATATCTCTGAGAGTGATGCACTAAAGTTGGAAACTCCAACTGCAATAATAACCCCATTGTTGAATTAATAACTCTAACAGCATCAATGAAAACTCTGTATCCATGTCTTATTGAGGTAGAATTTATTTATATAAATCTCATTAGTGTGCACAGATGTGCCTCCAGTGTTTGAAATGTATAAAAAGGGGGGAGATAAAAGAGCACAAATCTCCGCCGAAGAGTTTCGTATTGCCTTAAATAACCTTCTGCTTTCAGGCTGACTTTTATGTTTACAGCTATTTTGTGAGGGGACCCAGAAATCGAAGTATGAAAAATGATTCCTTTTCAATAATAAAACCAACCTGAGGTTGTGAATAAAAAAGGCCTCGTTGATATGTGATATATTAGGCT
>CAAKHF010018654.1:15289-22789 GCA_901007745.1 Hippocampus kuda | reverse complement strand
ACTTCTTTTTTATGGATGTTTATGAACTTTAAGGACCCGTGGGGACCCTGTTACACACCCCCTCAAAATGATTTATCGGGATTACTGGAAAACAGAAGGATAAACGATGATTCGAGGCACATATTCCCCTGGAATAAGAGTAAGGAAACGTCACCCCCGATTTCTCCCCCGAGGTCTTCATTGTACAACTTTAGGTGCATTTGACTTTCAAAGTTCCAATGTAAGAATATCAGGTTTGTCTGTATGCAAAAAAAGAAAAAAAAAACACAAACAGTGATGTGTATGTGCCCGTGCAAAGTGAGGGAATTTATGCAAACAGTACACATTAATGGTTAAAACATTTTCATTTGTGGAAGATTAATTGGCTGTCTTATCGACTGATCAGCCTGCCGCTCGTCTGAACAATCGGCTGTAATTAGCCTCACGTCGATCGCTCTGCCTTTTTTTTCTTCAACAAATAAACAAAGCCATTTCATTAACTGGCTGACAAAGCCCCTCTCGCTGATATTAAATTCATCTTTTGCCTTCGGTGTGCTGCAGAAGACCCAAAGTTTTGACAAGAATGAACCCCTTCAAAGAGTCATCAATTTCCTCATGAGTTTGATAACCCAAAATCATGTCAGCAAGAAACATGGCCATAATGTTCCTTTGTCATAACACGCTTGCAGTACAGTCAATAAGGGGCTGCCAAAGACTGGCTACAGCGAAGGGTTGAAATGATTAGCTTGAGGCAAAAAAAGGCAAGAGCTGGAGAGCTGCGTGCTTATGACTCAAAGTTAGACATTTAAAAAGCGCTCAAGCCAGGAACAAGCGATAAAGGTCTTTCTTTGTAACATGAACGTTTTTGGCCTCACTTTGATTGATTATATGGGAAGCACAAAGTCTCTCTATGTAAAATATATTTTTTAGATACCGTATTTTCCGCACTAAAAGGTGCACCTAAAAGCCTTTTAGCCTTCCCATGCCACAGCGCACCTTAAAATCCGATGCGCCTTATGTATGGTCATTACGGTATAATTTCGACCCCAAAATGGCTCCTTGCTCGAGACATGGTGACAACGCAGAGTTCAAACTAAAGGCGATCGGTTACGCAGTTGAACACCGAAAGAGAAGTTCAACGTCAACGAGTCAATGTTCTAACTTGCTGTTGGTAAAGTGAACTGTGTTGCTGTTTTATTAAATAAGTTTTACTGACATATGATTGTTCTGTTGGCGTTTCCTTGAGCGCATAGTGGATACATTGTAGATTGCGTCTTATAATGCGGTGCGTCCAAAAAATTACAAAATAGGCCATTCATTGAAGGTGCGCCTCATAATCCAGTGCGCTTTTGAGTGTGGAAAATACGGTACATTAAACAACTGCTTTTTGGAGGGATAGGGACCGAGCCCTGCCGTGAAAGGACAAAAAATAAATACATGCGAGCAACTGACAGTCCCACCAAAAATATTTACGATTACAATTATCAAAAATTTACACCACAAATATAACACATACTATGACCAAAAATTACTTTTGAAAAGATCTAATATCACCCTTTAGATTTAAGCGCTCACAGATGATTCACATGCACTCAGAGTGCGCAAGTAAACACTCGTGCGGATGAGACGAACTCACTTCCACCAACAACTCAGGCTAAACTTGGCTTCTCCCCAACATGCAGATTTATTCGAGGTAAATTGAAATAGTATAAACATTAAAAAAAAAAAACTGACAAAGAAAGATGAATGAAGCCAAATTAAACACACACACACACACACACACACACACACACAAACTGCAATAGCAGGTACATTTTTATAATGGTTTTTGTCGTAAATTACATTTCATGCCTTAGGACAAATTTGACTAGCAACAAGATCAACAATCAATTCACAACATACCACATCAACTGGGAACTCATATGAAAGCCCCTGATGAGGGCTTTCCAGATGTACCATTATTTGGTCAACATGTCTTGATAGAATAAACATGGCAAAGTCTTTTTTTCCCCTTTCACACTAAAGTCACAAGACAATTGAGGTACGGCAGTGAGGGGATAATCAGTGAACATGAGACGTTGTGTGCTCAGGAATGAAAAAAAGAAGAAAAAAAAAAAGCCCAAAAGAGAATGAGACGAGCCGGATATAAAACATTCGAGCAGAAATAACAGCAGGCCGCATCCCTGAGGGAAGCACTTCTTTGCATCTTTCACTGCGCTTAAAAGCAGATTACCTTGGAGGGAGGAACGCCTCATAAATCTTTCTTCCTTTTCCTCCCATGGCTTGTCCACAGGGACTATTAAATCAATGTGGTTCATTGAGGTCAAGGACAATGTAGTTGTCCTCTTGACCTGTTTGTCCACACGTGGAGCAACGATTCCAGCTCAGCATGCTGAAGATGAAACCTTTTTGTTGCACTTTACAAGAACAAGAAAAGGGGGAAAAAAAGTCATAATTCACAAATGAAACTAGGATTGGCTGGTGACCAACCGTGGGTGGACCTCGCGCCTCTCTCTCAAAATTAAATGGACTCCAGTTCATTTTGCAACCCTAATGAGGACAAGAATTATGGAAACTGGATGAATGGATGGACACAAATTAAACGGCTTCCGAATTTTATGAACCTTGATGAGAATAAGCAACGAGGCTTGTAAGGCAACGCCGACGGATAATAGCGTCATTCCTCAAACAGTGGCTACGCCTCAAATAGACGCGGTGTCCCAATTTGTGGCTTGGGGCATCATTTACATGAGACAGATGCTTCCCTCAATTAACTAACTGGAACTTTATTTCCTGTACAGTGGTGCTATGAGGTACCATTTTAATCCGTTCCTTATTCCCTGGATGACAGAACGTGATTCTGTCTGAATTGCATTCTTACCCATCATCAGATATGTTCATTAAGCTGCACTTAAATACACTGTATGTTGATAACGTTTATATTCAAGCTTAGTGTGCGTTCTTCGTGCTAAAATTAGCTCCCACTTCATTTGAGCAATGGCCTGTTTTCATGCCCAGCGCACGTCTCGCGCTAAGCCGTGTGTCTAAGTGCGCATGGGTGGAGTTTTATTTATTAATATTTATTTAACTCTTTCATTCCACAAGATGTACTTGTACGTCTTTTTAAAATCAGGACCCACCTACCAAGGACGTACTTGTACGTCTAAGTTTTTTTTTTTTTTTTTTTTTGCGTCAGAGAGGAGGAGGGTCTAATGCGATCTGTGAATGAGAATAAGCCGTTTGCACTGTAAATCATGTAAAAAAGCGACCAGTAGGTGGCAGTGGTGCCTCACGTGCTTGAAATGAATGCTTTTACAAAAAGCTCTTTTTCTCCGTTTTTTTTTTTTTTTTTTTGCCCAGGAATCGCCATTTTCATGAAACTTAGCAATTTTGTAATGTCGATTGCTGAAGAATAGAAAAAGATAGAAACCTTTTTTTTCTTCTGCTGAAAGAAGAAAGTCCAAACTTTATTTTGGTAGGCTACATGTTTATATAGCATTAGAACCAAATATTCTGTGGGCCTTGCAAGAACAGTCAAAATCCAGTAAAACGCTGGGATTGAGGGGGTTGCTACAGTGAAAATGGCTGGGATGGAGTGAGTTAATATTATAAGAAGATCCAACAACAGAAATTATTCTGTTAAAATAAAACAAAATAAAATATCTGACAATTTCTATAAATACTGAGAAGGACAGAACATCTCTTACAATGCTCTAATTGGCTGTAATTTGAGTCCAGTGACTACGTTAATAAAACACAGTGGTAGGTGTTATCTTTAGGACAAAGCGTATGCTTCGTGGAGATTGTCTCACTGGTTTAATAACTACATCTCCATTGGCACATGTCAGGCTGGTGGTCACTTTCATTTCCATCAGACCGCATTGTGCCCTTGCATCCAAGCGGATGATAAACTCCGCGACGGACAAATGAAGGCACGATTGGACCCACCTCGCATTGTTCACAGTGCTACTCTAATCTCAGAGTTGCTCTTTAATAAAAAATGAGTTCATCTCATTCATTTCCAACAGAAAGATGTCCGGGGCCTTGGACGGCGGGACAGATAGCTCATTAGATAGCATGTAATTAACAATGCCTATTGAACTGGCAGCCTCAGCATTATGAACGCAGCTGCCGTATTCATATTTTAAAAACAGGAGGGGGAAGAGTGGAAAATGTTCCTTTCGTGATAAATGGAGTTAGAATATGCAGACGGCCCTCCGACTGCTCAGATGTAATTAAGAGACATTAATACTGGGAGATCTACATGCTCCGGATCTACAGCCGCCTACAAATAGAAAAGCACGTGACGGCCAACCTTTGGGGATGCCGCACTTTGTTCCGCCGCATGACAGCATACAAGAAACATTACTAGGATTTCCATTACGTTATGAATAAATATGTCTCATTACAGCCAAGTATGTATGAGGGTAATGTTGACACAAATCATATTTTCTGATAAAAAAATAAAAATAAAAAAATTAAAATGGAGGTTCCTGATCAATGGGTTGGGGGCAGAAGAGAAAAATGAGCACAGCATGCCATTTTTTTGTGTGAAGTATATATATATATATATATATATATATATATATATATATATATCTCTCTCTCTCCTCGTCTCACCCCTCGGGTGGTGTCCGTCCCTCATTCAGCTCGGGTCCTCTACCAGAGGCCAGGAAGCTTGAGGGTTCTGCGCAGTATCCTTGCTGTTCCCAGCACTGCACATTTCTGGACTGAGATGTCCGATGTTGTTCCCGGGATCTGTTGCAACCACTCATCTAGTTTGGGGGTCACTGCCCCAAGTGCTCCGACTACCACAGGCACGACTGTCACCTTTACCTTCCAGGCTCTCTCCAGCTCCTCTCTGAGCCCTTGGTATTTCTCAAGTTTCTCGTGTTCCTTCTTTCTGATGTTTCCATCACTTGGGACCGCTACATCCACTACAACGGCTTTCCTCTGCCCTTTATCTATGATCACGATATCTGGTTGGTTCGCCATTACCATCTTGTCAGTCTGGATCTGGAAGTCCCACAGGATCTTCGCTCTGTCATTCTCCACCACCTATATATATATATATATATATATGTATATATATATATATATATATATACATACAGTGCAGTATAATACATATATAAATATAATACTGTGCAGTATTTAAAAAGAAAAAAAATCTATATTAATTAAATGGAAAAAAATGTAATGTTACTAAAACACTATGAGCAGCGTGATCTCTAGAAAGTGGAGGGATAGGATTGCCCCCCCCCCCCAAATGGTTTCTATTGCCTCTCTCCCTGAGATGGAACCATGAAAGGAACCACCCTAAGTGTCTGGCTAACACGTATGCATGCATTAGTGCTCAGGAGGTAAACACTCATACACTACCTGTGAGGGGCATGAATATTTCAATAGGCAGTGCAATGCAGCACCCATTATCATGCTTCCAGGCAAGTGATTGGATCGAAAAGAACATTGTCAGTGGAAACAGGTGTCAATAGAAAATGTGTCCCATACTGTTACGTATCCATGATTTCGAGTGAATAAAAAGTTGAGTCATTGGTGGAGGGCTGGGTTGGCGGAACATCCTTTGTCGTTGCGACATATCCCGCAATGGATACTGTACTTGTAGAAACAACAATGACACAAAGAGAAAGCTATTTTCATAGCAAGGGTGGGATAATATGGCTTAGACGACAACATAAATATAAACAACAACATAAATATAGCGTTAAGCCACACAAGCAAACTTGACAGTGATTCTTAAGTGTAATAAAAAGTCCAATAGTGCGACGTGTGCCTGATGTACATCCTGATCTTATTTTACATTTACTTTCATTCACCTTTTTACGATAATTTACTTGTGTTTTTAATGTGTTGAGTATCGGTATTACAGGGTATGTATGAAAATATCAGAATTTTAGTTTTCTGTGTTGCTGATCCAAAGACATTTTTTAATTTTTTTTTTTAACCTTGGTGGTCCAAACTGGCAGAACATGTGGATACGGCTACGATCATCCACCAATAAAAACAAATTTGATTATTTAATACAGGGGTGCCCAACTAGTCGATTGCGATTGACCGGTGGTCCGCGTACTGGTCCCAAGTTGATCGCAGGAAGCTGTAGGTGGAAATGCGTGCCTGTGTGTGTGTGTTATTAATATTATATATTTTTGTGTTAGTGTACACTGTACCCTAAGCATCCTGTCAGTTTCACTTTCACAAAAAAAGTATTTGAAAAAATAAAATCACCTTTAACCTACGGTGACGTGTGACCTCAATCTCTGGGATTTTTTTTTTTTAAACTCTCCTTCAGTTGTTTCATCTGCAATTCACCGAAGGCACTAGCAAAGAATGGGAATCTGAAGCACCAGTGGATCGTTTTAACACGATACACGTGAGCTACAAGAGTGATGTTCATGCATTTAACACACAAATACTAGTCATGTTGCTAATTTCAATTTGATTGCATTTTAACTCACATTTTCAGTACTTCATCAGCAAGCTGGCGAATTAAACTTTGTCAATTCATGTAGCAGATACACACATAAATCGCCAAATAAAAACACCATCCCCTATGCCGACTGAAAATTTGAGTAGGTGCCGGCTATTAGAATGTAACACGGGTGACATTATGAGCAAATGCGGGTTTATGCTAACACCGCAGCTCTACTTACATATAAGCTTCAATATGATGTTGTCGTGATAAAACAAGATTTACTTGGTTATGTAATGTCACACTTGATAGGCGGGCAGGCACCGCAGAAACCCAACCGTTTGTTTTCAAGCAATTAAAAAATTAATTGTCAGTAATCCCTCCAAATGAGTGTTCTTGAGCTAATCATGAGAGCAAACTGTCTTCAGGAGAGAAGGCTCCCTCGCTAAACTGTGCTACAGCCACCTCAAACATCAATATATTTGGCAAAGCAAGGCAAACGATTGGAATATTTCATCAAATCACTCATCGGATCAGTTATTCGCGACACATTGTCAGCCATTCCTGATCCAAGTCCAGGCAATATTGTCAAGCGTATTGCTCTGGCAGCTTTTAAATATTGCAGAGCGACTCGTGGAGCACTGCACAGAGTGAACAAAGTGTTCCGGGGGCGAAGAGACATGTCTTTTTGGAAAGGGAATTTGATCATTGAGCGGTAAGTCAAAGCCCGCGCGGCCAGGCGTGCATTCAAAAACCCATTCGGGAAGCACACGGGCTACAGCTATTGTCAATGAGTACAGCTAAATATGACAATAATGTCTATGTGTGCCCTTGGCTCCTCCCTGCTTCATCTAGTATAAATGGTAATAATGTGTCAGTGCAAGAAACGACTTCCTCCAAATATTTTGCATGAGTACCTCTGAGAAAAATGATTATCATCAAAATCTTATTGAGGGATGAATTCAGCATGTTTTTGTTTGTTTTTGTTTTCACAACTCATGTCGTGAATAAGGAGATCACAATTGTAATGCATGTAAATTGTAACCGGCCAAATTTCCCCAAAAAAAAAAAAAAAAAGTCAAATATTTTTC
>CAAKHF010018651.1:74995-90617 GCA_901007745.1 Hippocampus kuda | reverse complement strand
TTTTTTCCCCCCCCCCCCCCCCGTCCCTCCTTTCTGTGAGCAGGTCCCAATCAGGTTTGAAGAACCTCTCCGCATTGATTGTGCTTGGGGACAGTGCGGAGATTTGCAACTATGTCAGTCTGTTGTCGGGCATCCTCAATAGGCTCAGTTTGGACAGCCAGGCGGACCACCGCGCTCAGAGTGGTCTGCGGAACGTGCTCATCTCCGCTTTGTGCAAGCTGGAAAGTCCTGACCAGGTGCACACAGACAACACAACACACATACTCCATGAACAAAAGTCAAAAAAAAAAGGAGGCTGCCACAGAATTTTTACTTCCTTGAGTCGGCCTGGTGTGCATGGAACATAGGTCAGTAGGGATTGGTTGGATAAGCAATGCTCAAATGTTCTTCTGTACGGTAACTAGAATGCCACCCGGTGGATTTCAACCTCCACCCAAAAGTGAAAAACATCTGCCAAATGCTGCCTTCGCTGTTCGCGGGCTCCTCACTGGTTCATGTACCAACGTCCGACAAAGCACCACCAATGACGCTGGTTACACTAAACGGGAAAAGGAGACAAACCAAAAACGCTTGCCAAAGTTTTGCAGTTAACGCAAACTGCTTGTCATGAAAAGACAAGAACCCCCCCAAAAGGTGTCGAATCCAAGACCGAGGCTAGCATTCACATCAACGAGGCAAGAACAAGGGAACGTCTCCAGAATTCAGCACTTGGAGACAGCGTCATGAGCAAGACCATTGATGAATCTGAACAAAGGAGGGACAACTTGGCAGTCCTTAAGTACCGAGCCCATTGCGATGCGCGACAGGTGCTCCGCTGGAGGGAACCGCCCTCCGCTCCAGCTGGCAACCGAAACAATCTGTCCTTGGACCAATGTTTCGCATAGATCCATTTTGTATTTTTGTTGAGATCACAAAAGCGTGCATTTTATGACCGCAGAGAAATGTTTCAACTGTGAAGCGGGTGATGGCATTGTTCTCTGTGGTTCCATCATGTCACGCATTCTAACATGTGATGTGATGCCAGGACTCAATGGTAGACAACGTTGGCATTCTCCGAGATCTTTTCCAAGTGTCAAGACAGGCAAGTTGCAGTTTCCCTCGCAGAAACGCAAAGAGATGTCGGCTGGAACAGCCCTTGACACGCCGTCATACGCTTCTTAGGTGACATTAGCCAGCGTCCGACAAGTGGTGACTCACGTGAAGGCCATCTCGGCGCAGCTTTCTCGACCCGGTGCACCCAAGCGGTACCAACCGGACCGGAGGACGCTTAACACCCTGGTCGCGGTGTTATCGTGCAGCCTGGAGGCCGCCGTCACCGCTCATGACGTCACAGATGTGACGCGCGAGGTGGAGCCCCATCCGCGGCTTGGATTCAACCCAGGAAAGCGCCTCACAACAAGTCGAAGCCGGCAGCTGGAGCAACTTGTGGAAACTATTCTACGGACTGCTTCTGACCTGATCCTGGTGAGAAGTGCCGCTTGAACATTGGCAACTCCGTTTCCCTTCTGGTTGTCGAGTGTGGTTTTTCTATTGTTGTCTTAGAAGCACGCCTTGTTGGAGAAGAGCCAAGAGCACGTGGTCAGGAGCGGCTTCGTTTCGCTCTTCATTGCACAGCGGGACTCAGCAGTGTCGGTCATCAGCGGTGATTCGGCGACATTTTACACGGCCGCACCGCTGATGCCTTCTCTCAGAGGAGAGTGTGTGCTCAGCCTTCTCGCTGAACTCAAGCGGTCACCTTGGACCCGGGCCACATGTCCTGAGAGGGTACGCGGAGCGCAGCGCAGCGCAGCGATAGACTGCGAACTGACTGACTTGAAGAAATACAAGCTTCTCATTGGATTTTGCAGATGAATGGACCGGTGGTTGACTTGACTCTGTATGAATGCAGCACGAGGAGGAAAATCTCAGTTGGAAGGCTTGTTCAGCCAATCACTGTGGAGATGAGACCAAGACAAGACAAAGTGTGTGGGATGTTCGTCGCGGTCGTAAGCTCGATTCGATTGAACGAAAGAGATGATTTCAGCTCATCTTCCCCAAACATATTATTGGTAAAACATGAATGCTAGTTGTGCGTGGTCTTTGCTGACGTGACCGCGTGTCTCATAGCAGGAAGTCGCACACGCGTACGTCCTCCTGCGAAACCGCATCAACTACCACAGCTTCAACGTAACCCGCCAACATTTCCATCAGGCCATCCAGCTGAGTGTGGCTTTCACGCCGCCACCAAAGCGCTCATTTCCCATCACGCTGCTGTTCAGGTATGCCCGTGTTGGATTGGCATGTTTTGCATCTTGTGGGGGGGGGGGCGGCGGTTGATTCGTGAGCCTCTGTTTACGGCAGGATGTCTGCCAAGCCATCTCCCAGCATGCACCACTTGCGCAAGATTCACCATTGGGAGACCAACGCCACTCGTATCACCCTGCCACCATCTTATCTCAAGAGTGGGTTTTTCTTCCAGCCGTCAATGTTGTCGCTGTCCAATGACTGTGGATTCAACTGATTCGGAATTCACCTCTAGCTCCAGGGGTGGGCTACCTGGCGGTATTCAATGGCGACGTTGGTAAAACCATCAGACGCAAGCACCCCAGCAGCCGGATCAATTACACTCTGGCGGTGGACGCCAGCCAATGTTTGTCCTTGGACCACCCAAAGGGCGCCTGGACGCCGCTGGGCTGCAGCACACGGCAGACAGACAGCACGCGCGCTGTCAACTGCAGGTATTGGCGTTGACACACCCAAACGTGTTTCGAGCCAGCCTCGCTCGCCATTTGGCGTCTGTTGCAGTTGTCACCGGTTGAGGGCGCTGACTGTGGCGCAGAAGCCGATCGGGAGCGTCTATGAAGAGGCCGACCTGGACGTCTTCCTCAGGTGACCTTGTAAATAGAGCCGCAGGCTAGAAAAGCAGCAAATGGTATCGGGTACGTAAAATGAAATTGCGCAACGTCAGCGCTAATTCCACGTCACGGTATGTCACATGACATCAACGTCAGTCCGTTTGTTTGGCGCGTTCAAAATCTCCATTTGGCATCTCATTTGTCATCTTTCAGCGAGGCCGCCGATGTGACTGTCCCGGTTGTCCTGTTGCTGTGCGTGTGTCTGTTCGCGCCGGCGTTGATGGGCTGCAGGAGAGCAGACATGGCGTCCGAGCAGCGTCGCCGAGTCCACTACCTTTACGACAACTGTCCACGGGAAGCGCATCTCTATGCTGTGACCGTCCACACCGGCCTCCGCTCTGCGTACCAACTGAGCGCAAAGGTAAGGCCGTCTTTCTACAAGTCGCTATCCGATTCGATGAGAGTCGACGTTCAACGTTCCAATCACCCGTTTGGCAGGTTTACGTCGCACTCTACGGCCGCGATGGCACCTCACAGACAAGAGAACTATCCGTCCCAGGATGCCCGCTTTTCAGGAGGAACTCACGAGACACCTTTGTGCTCAGGTGACATCCAAGCATATTCAAGTCGCCCCTTCCAGACAAGACAAACATTCGGAGTCGCTATTCCATGAGATGAATTGAACACTTCCAATGACGTCACAGTGCAGCCGAGAGCCTGGGTCCCGTGTGGGGGGTCCGCATCTGGCATGACAACTCTGGAGCTTGGCCACATTTATACCTGAAACTCGTGGAAGTCTCTGAGGTAAGGCTTTCCCTCCCGTCGTGTTCGTCGATGCTATGCCGGGCAACATTGTAAATTTCCCCAGTGTGGGACAAATAAAGGATTATCTTATCTCATCTTATCTTATTTGGTGATCTCGTGTGACCGCAGCTGGGGCAGGCCAACGCGCAGGAGCCAACGCGGCTCTTTGCGGGCCAGTGTTGGTTGTCGGCGAGCAGAGGCGACGGCCGCGTGGAGAGAATGCTGCGCGTTTGCACTCGTGGAATCGGAGTAGCTCGGGTACGGGCTTCCATCGGCCCCTGTTCAAACCGAGGAATCGCTTCGTCTTCCTCATGACGTGGGCACTTGCATCCGCAGATGATGCGTCTCAAGCTGTGTGACTACCTGGCCGATTTCCACATGTGGACGTCTGTGTACAGCTGCCCTCGGCCTCACGCGTTCACGCGAACACAAAGACTGGCCGTCTGCCTGCTGCTATTTGCGGGCTACGCGTGTGTCAACGCACTGATCGTAGCGCAAACGGATGAAGTGGTGGGTCGAAACAAATCATTGAGCAACCAACAAAGTCCGTGCGTGAGTGTTGTCAGATATCTGATGCCAAGCTTCGTTTCTCCAGCTCCATTTCGAGGCGGGCGCGAGCGCGCTAGCCGCTATGTCTCTGACCGCCGGGGTATCAAGTGTGGCGGTGGTGTTGCCCGTGGCCACACTGATAACGTTCCTGTTTCGACTGCGTGGAGTGAAGTTGACGATGGGAGAGGAGGGATCCCGGACTGCCCGGGACCCTCGTGAGGGTAACGTTGGTCACGATGGTCAAGCGCCTTGCATTCCAGGCGGTGTGCGCTGACCTCCGTTGACGCCTCTGCAGTGGGCAACGCCGACTCCGTTCAGAAGAATTCTCAGCCGCTCGCAAGGGACGTGAAGAACAGCGAAATCCAGACAGAAGTCATTCAGAAGCGGGTGCGCCTTCAAGAAGGAGCCCCTTCTCAGGTTGGAAGCGAGGGAGGCGGCTTTCAGCAGGCAGCCTGCTCGCAACGCGGACGATGTCTCAGCGTGTTTGACGAGCGAAGACGGAGGACAAAGAGACCGGCTCGGCTGTGGTGTTCCTATCTGGCCTGGACATTGTGCCTGCTTCTGTCTTTTGCCGCTCTACTGATCACGGCATTGTTGGGGCTCAGGTATGCAATTTATTCCGATCGTATCCTTCCATCACTTGGGTCACCTTCCTTCAACGACACGAGTTTTCGGTCCTTCCAAAGAGCTTGAACAGAGATTCTGCAAAGTTGGATTTTGTATTGTTTTCAAACCCATTTCCATTTGAAATGAAGCGGTTCGGCGCACTCGAGCCTTCAAATTGGAAAGGACCATTTCAATCGATTCCAACTTGACATTGGCGGAACGACCTGTTCCTGGGAGTTAACCCCTGAACTTTCACGATCAATCCATCACATCACCCTCACTTCACCTTGGCGCTCCTGTGACTTCATTTCGACATCTTTTATCATTCGCACTTCACTCCAGTGAGTGTTATGTTCATTGTTGTTGTCGTCGTCAGGTTCAGCGGTGGTAAGCTGCAACTGTGGCTCCATTCGACCTTCCTCTCCTTGGCGTTATGCTTCTTCCTGATCCAGCCAATTGGGGTAGAACCTAATTCCCCCCTCAAAATACGTATCCCATTGCATTTCCGAATAACGCCTCTTTGCTGCCGCAGATCCTTGCTGTCGGTGTGACGCTATCCATTTGGTACAGAAATAGAACAGACTTCCAGAGTCCCTCCAGAATCACGTTGAAAGCGGGAGAGCAGCTCGCTTGCGCTCTTCGCTCGGACAGCTTCTCAGATCTCAAAAAGGTGACGACGGCAACACTCGGTTTCATCGTAAATGCGGCATCTCGCCTCTCCCGTTGCAGCCACATCATTTCGGACTTTGTGCTTTTCGGACAGCGCCGGCGAGCGAGATTTCTCCGTCTTGTGCGCCCGCCGACGGTTGCGGAGCTGCGGTTGACTCGAGCGCGCAGAAGCCGCGAGGCTTTCATTGGCGAAACCCTCGGGTGAGTGAATTGGTTTACTGAATGGAGGTGGACCAGCCTGCACCTCCATCTGCTGGATGCTTCAGGCTTGTTGGCGGAGCTTTTCAACTCTGCGGGCTCTTTTTTGTCTGGCATACTTTCGTGTGCATCTCTTCTCTCTTTGTCCTTCAGGGATTTGTGCGTCCTTGTAGCCATGCTCCTCCTGATGTTGTGCATTGCCAACGGCAGCTCATTCAGTGACCACTCCCGCCTCAATAACGCCATCAGACAACAGATGACTGGGTAAATGACACAAAACGGATCCAGAGACAATGTTGTCCAGCAAAGATGCGAGAGAAATGGAAAGGAGTTGACGTTTGTCTTTTTTGGCAGAGGGAGCCAGGGACCCGCCTTCACGTCCATCCGCAAATACGAAGACTGGCACAAGTGGATGCAGAGCAGTCTGCTTAATTTCCTGTATCAGAATCCCTCTGCTGCAACAAAGGTCTATTTGACAGCACAGCAAACTCAACTTCTTTGGATCGGTTGCGCCACAGAAATCGCGAGCACTTGTGATCTCGACTCCGATTCAGATTTATAGTCTGTCTTCCAACGATCAAAGACCTTGATTGGGCAGCTACATTGCGTGTATGGATGACGCAGCTCTTTTTTTCAGAAAAGATCATCCACCTGCTTACCGTCACGTGTCATTGCTACACGGTGTGCCCACCTAGGCTGCGACCTCGGACGGAACTCTGCGGTTCGGCTGGGCCGCACAAAGTAAGGATCCAGCACGCAATATTAGAGCGAGAACATGATTGATGACGCCGGTGAAAATCTTCCCGGCGCCCACATTAGGTCTGAGGCCATGGCGACACTTAAGGCCCTGCAAGGTGACGGCGGCTGTGCGGCACTGAAGGTGCAATTGGCCATGTATAGCCCCGCCCCCGCCTTGTTCACCACCGTGACGCTGCTGGCTGAGCGGAGGCCCACCGGCGCCATGTTGACGTCAGCCGCTGTCCACTCAGTGAAGGTTTACCACACGCCGACTGCTTGGGACGACGTCGTCACCGTCTGCCAGGTAACGAGTAACATGACAACAACCTCGCCAGGACACCCGATGAGCCAACTTCTCACAAGGGCGTTTCCCGCTTTTGTTTGCTATCTAGCTGCTATTCCTCTGCTTGTCCCTGCTGCATCTCAGCGTCCAAGTAGGCACTGCGTGGCGCAAAGGCTTGTTAGCATACTGCACAGCACCCTGCAACTGGCCGCATGTAAGTGTTGCATCCGTGCATTTTCGAAATCCACTGATCCTCGCCAGGGTCGCGGGCACACTGGAGCTTATCCCAACTGACATCAGGACCGAATAAAGAAGGACCGAAACGGAAAAGGGCCAACTTTTGCTACCTTTGATGTCGACGCATGCATGACCAGTTGAAAGTCATATTCACCTCATGATATTTTTGTCAATCCAACATATGTGAATCGGTAGGTAATTCTCCAAATGGTGATCTTCCTGTACTCTTATCACGACATCTACCGCTCCGTGGAGTCCATGGAAGTTGTGGAGCTGTTGCGGAGGACCGACGGCCAAGAACACGTGGATGTCAGCCTCCTGGCCGCGCGGGAACAAGTGAGAGAATGCCAGAAGACGAGAGAAAGGCGGCCATTTTGTTTTCCGTGCGAACGACATTGCTGACGCTCGCTGATATTTTGCAGCATATTCGCTCCCTGCGTGGCGTTCTGCTCCTCCTCCTCACCGCAAAATGTGCGACCATGCTGACGCTGACCAGGAGGTCGACGACGCCTTTGACACGCTTGATCCCACACCTTGTATGCCGCCCGTTGATTGGATGCGAGACTCCAGATCCTTTTTGAGAGAATTTTTGCCAATTTAGACGTACAAATGAAACGATATCAAATCAATTAACCCTATCACCATCGGTGGGCACGTAGAAGATTGACATCCAAAGTTGACATGACTTACTGACGACAGGAAGTCAAACACAAGCAAACCCACACGCCTAAAATGCCAACTTCCCTTGGGGAGATTGGAAACATTTTAAATGAGAAGTGATGAATGCAGTCAAAATAGACTCCACAAGGCAAGAACAACGTGATTTCTCTCTCAGCCAAGAAAAAGAATGATGAAACTATGTCGAAATAAAATGCAAACGACATGATACCGGTTTAACATTCATATGAATAACAACTCGTGTTGCGTTTTTTTTGCCCCTTGCAAAACTAATAAAGGCCTTTTCTTTTCTATCCTTCTATCCCAGATGCTGCTGCAAGTTGGACACTCCCTTCCCACACTGCTTTGCAACAGCTGTGACCACAAAGCCATCGGCGGTCTCCTCCGATCTGGACACGCGTTCCTAAGCTTCCGAGGCCTCTGCCTGTCCTTCGCCGCTGCGGTACAAGTGCCGCACAATCAACAATACCGGTTTAGATTGCTGCTGTGTAGTGTGTTACAGCATGCGCTGCTTCCATTTTTTTTTTGTCTCTTTAGATGATGGCCTTCGTGTCCTCATCAGGGAGAAAGCGGCGTCAAAGCAGGAAGGATGTGTGCACTGTGAGAGAATTAGGCGGCTACATCAGACAGAGGGCTCGTGAGCTCACTGGACATGAAGAACAGGCGAGGCCTACTGTGGAGAGCAAGGTGAGGAAAACGTTGCTTGATCTTTGAGAGGACGCCAAATCACACCACCGCCTTGTGTTTCCAGACTTACTACCTGGAGGAGTTTGAAACCGTAGTGGATGAGTTACTATTCAAACTAAACAGGCTGCACGCCACACTGCTCCCTGTTGCTCATCATGTCCACACCGACGACAGCCCAGTAACCTCACACACCTCTCAGGTCTTAAAAAAAAAAAAAAAAAAAAAAAAGGACATAAGCTGAATGTTGCTGCATAGCCAGTCTTAACTCTTTGTCTGTATTCCAGAACAGTGAGAGAACACGCTCAACAGAACCAGAACCCCTGGTGAATGCCACGTCACTCGAATCTGCTGAAGGCCTTCAGAATCAGGAGTTCCGGCCGACATCAACACGGTTTCTTGAACCAATCATATTTCAAATGGATCTCACAAAGCGGCCCATTCGAACATTTTTATGCCCTCTGGTTGGTCAGACCAGGGCTAAATTCCAAAAGTCAATCTGTAGCAATGTGCACACATTAATCCAGGAAAATAATCATCTCGGACCATGAAGACAATACATCTTTAGCTATGTTGCACTTTCACAAACATTTTGTGTTTGATATTGGATGAATATTGATATGCCTCTAGAGGATGCAATCTTGTGCATGACACATTTGTGTGCAAAAATAGAACGTTTCTGTGAGGTATCGAATGTTTTCTATAATAGTGCCGGTACAGCGGTTATATGAAGCCTGAAAGTTCAGGTCCCCAATGCATGGCCTGCTACTGATCAAGAACCTAGGCTAAGACAGTTATTATACAAGTGCAATAAATATTCATATGAAAAATATACAACAATCAAATTAAAAACATTAAGTGCAACGGCAACTTTACATGCCCACCCGTGCCACATGATGATGTATTCCTACATGTCGTACACCAAAGAGCCACTGCTTAGCAAATCCAAAATAAAACAATCAAATACAAGTACTTACCCTTTGAAGCAAAAAAAAAAAAAAAAAAAAGAAAAAAAAAGCACTTACCCTAAGATGTCTGCAGACAAGTGATGGAGAGGGAACAGGAAGGTGTCTGCAGAGTCATGCTGTCACCGAGTTGCATTTTGTAGGAACTGTAGTGCTGGAATCATTCATGCAGGAACTTGTCCACTGCCACTTTTGTCCAATCCTGATTGGTTCATTTTGACTTCTTATGCTCATCGTTAAAAAAAACAAAACAAAACAAAAAGAAAACAACAGAATGGACCTCCGATATGGAATCATGATTACTTGAAAAGTCACAACTTGTTATTTATCCACAAACCAAATCTACAGCAACAAAAACGCCGTTTGAGCACAACCGCACGCTCGTGTCAAATGTTAGTTTGCACAAATCAGTGACACAGGTGTCCGTCCACCCGAGGAAACTCCATTTCCAAACTTTCGAGCCACTCGACCCCTATTCGGCACAGATCACCAAAGTAACAAAACACTGCCCCTTAGTGGTTGGAGGTGTAATAAGCAAAACATTGGACTCCGACATGTGAGGTGCGTCTCTGTTTGGCAAAACGTGTGATCCTGAAAGTTTTTTTTTTGTTTTTGGTCATCTGTGACAGAGCGGCATTGCCTCGACCAAGTGCCAGTGATGGAGAATCCAAATCCATGGTGGAGGAACTGCAAAGTGGACGAGCGGAGTGTCTTTCGGTCCTAAATGATGCTTTGGAAAGGCAAACTAGCCGTGTGACCAGGAGAAGTGACAGCTGTTTGACTCGTACAAATATTACGTGTTGCACAACCACTCAGGCACGTCATCCAGAGGTGTTGGTCGAAGTTCTGATCCACAATGAGCCGTCGTGAGCGTTTTTAAACCTGCACATCTTCATCGGTGGCTGTGTACAGGAATATATTTGCATTTCTGAATGAATAAAGGATATTTTTAACAGCTTGACATCCAACACAAACTGTATCACATCCACTCTAATTTGTTGGTTATTTAACTACAGTTGAGGCCAAAATATCAGACTCATCTCAAAGACTTGCAGACTGGAGAAAACTAACGAAAGCACGGGGAAAATACCACAACCTCCCACACAGGAGGACCCGGACTGGGATTTGAAGCCTTAAACTTGAAATGCATTCACGTACTAAAAAGAATAGTTTGTGTCTGTGATCACATCAAATTATACTGGCATACTTAATGTTGGGGCTGGGCGATGTATTAATATATTCTATAGTTCTCTGGAGTAGTGCGATAACAACCTCCATCATGCCACAAGTCCCTTTAAATCACTTCGTGCGTCGATCATTTGACTCAGAATTGTTTGGACAGCAGTTGTAGTTCTGCAGTCAGGCGCTATCGTTTCAGTCGGTGCATGAACATTTGCAAACACGAGTATCCCAAGGCGATTTTACAGTGAGTGTCAATATTCATTGTACAATGACAAATACGTTTTGCTCCTCTGAACACGACAAACGTTTCTGACGCGCAATTTCTTTGACTACCACCTGCAGATAAACAAAGCAGCGAAAGCGCGTTTCGAGTATCACAGAGGAAACGATTCAACAAAAATTGACCAATCCGGCGCGTCTACGTTTCCTGTTGGCCCGTGGAGTGGCGGTTTGCCATTGGACAAAGGGCGGCGGCGACGACCAATCAGAACGTGGCAAGTCAGACAAGTTGCAGACCGGAGAAGGCGTGAACGCCGCGATTAGCGAAGCGTTTATTAGCTTGTAAGAAACCACAAAGCCGAAAGGCCCACCTGCGGTGATAAATTCAGATTGAACGGGACTCTTTGAATTGGATGACATTCAAACAAATACAGAACCAAATTGTCAAATCAGTGGTTATTACCAACGAGGCCTAACCGTCTTCCGACAATGAGCAAGACTGCGTTGCTGCTCGTTGTGCTCCTCGCCGTTGCCCACTTGACGATTGTATGCCGTTGTGAAGATGGTGAGTTTTTCAACGCAATTCTCGATATCGTCAATAGTTAAGCAGCCTAAACTTAAGAATGTTTTATCAATTGCGTGGGGAAGACGACCATCTTAAACATAGTCGAAGTTTAAACGTCATTTTGCAGAATGGTTTGTTTTCGTGGCGCCCAAGCTACAGAAAGGTCGTGTTCGTTCATTGTGCCATCTTTCGCCTGCTTGCTCCAGAAGAATACGAGGATGGGGAGAACGACAGCGACGAAGAGGAGGGAGGTGACGATGAGGACGACACTGAAGTCAAAGAGGAGAATGGAGTGCTGGTTCTTACCGATGGCAACTTTGACACTTTCATGGAGGGCAAAGACACCGTGCTCATCGAGTTCTATGCGCCATGGTACCTTAGAAGCAACATTTGATGGGGGGAAAAAAAATGAGAATACGCATGCAACACTTCAATCAAGGATAATGTAACATGTATCTTTCTGGGATTATAGTGGTGTATTTGCAGCAAAAACTATTGATGCAGGAGATTCAAATCATATTTACAAAAGTGCTCCTCACTTGCTACCGTGCCTGTTTGCTGAGGCGGTGCTCTTTTTTTTTTGTGCAGGTGCGGCCACTGTAAGCAGTTTGCACCAGAGTATGAGAAGATCGCGCAGACCCTAAAGGAGAATGACCCCCCCATCCCGGTGGCGAAAGTGGATGCCACCGAGGCCAAGGACCTGGGGAGCAGGTTCGAGGTGTCTGGCTATCCCACCATCAAGATCTTGAAGAAAGGCCAACCTGTGGACTACGATGGAGACAGGACGCAGAAGGGTAAGTCATATGTAGTTTCCAACGTTTTTGGGACGTTGACATTCTTTGAGAGTAGAGTTGAACGACATATCAATTAGGGGAGTACATCTCAATGTCATAGGGTGGCTGCAATTTCGGGAAACGACAAGTTTAAAGAAGTGCAGTCCACAACTATGTTTTACATGTCCTTGTTTTGTGAATCTTGACAAATTGGAGCGATCGAGCCATTGATTTGTTTGCTTTGTTGTCGTCATCTGATTTACGATTTACTGACTTGACGTTTGTTTTATCGGCTGCTAGAAAACTTGAGCTTCGTGTTTACTTTCAAACTCAACTTGTAGCAAACGTGACTGATGTCATGCGCGGCGTTATCGCGAGTTTACAATTTCAGCGTCCCAGCGCCCTCGTACCTGTCAACGGAGGCTTCAGTCTGGCTCTTTTTTGGTTTCTTCCGGCAGCTATCGTGGCCCGTGTCCAAGAGATCGCGCACCCTGACTGGAAGCCTCCACCTGAGGCCACGCTGGTGCTGACCAAGGACAACTTTGATGAGACTGTCAACAACGCCGACATCATCCTGGTGGAGTTCTACGCACCGTGGTCAGTTCCAGCCGCCAAGATGAACCTCCTGAAATGGGGTTCAGTTTGCAATATACAAATACAATTGGCGTACTTCAGCTCAGCTGGCCATTGATGTCAAATCTGAGCAAAGGCTTTTTCTTAGGCGTGTTTTTGATTCCAGAGTAAAAATACAATCATATCTCACAGCCCAGGAATGCCTCGGAGCATTCGAGCTTCTCGGTACGAAATGAGTAATGCAAATTGAATTACTCTGACAGTAACGTAGGTGCACCAGGGGTCTCTTAGCTCGCGAAGATCCGGTTCATTCCAAATGCCAGACCGAAGTATTCCCATCCACCGTGTTTGTGCGCCGCTCGCAGGTGTGGACATTGCAAGCGTTTGGCTCCCGAGTACGAGAAGGCAGCCAAGGAGTTAAGCCGGCGCTCGCCGCCCATCCCCCTGGCCAAAGTGGACGCCACGGTGGAGAACGAGGTGGCCTCCCGCTTCGACGTCAGCGGCTACCCCACCCTCAAGATCTTCAGGAAGGGCAAAGTGTTCGAGTACAACGGGCCCAGAGAGCAGCACGGTAGGCGGCGTCCACGCCGCACGCCGGCCCGTCCCGCCGACGATGTCGACTCGCGCTGAGTTGCTGCCGCTTTGCCTCCTTGCCCGCAGGCATCGTGGACTACATGGGCGAGCAGGCGGGGCCTCCCTCCAAGCAGGTGCAGGCCGCCAAACAAGTGCAGGAGCTTCTGAAAGATGGCGACGATGTGGTCATTGTTGGCATCTTCTCCAGTGAGCAGGATGAGGCGTACGAGACCTACATCGAGGCTTGTAAGGAGGACGCCTTGCAAATCCATTCATAGTACTTTCCAATTAGAACCCACAGTAGAAGTGTCGATGACCTGGAGGGAAGGTCTTTTGACTGCACTTTGTTTTGACACGCTTGTGTCGGCGTGGCAGGCAACTCACTCAGGGAAGACTTCACCTTCCGTCACACCTTCAGCTCCGAGCTGGCCAAGCTGCTCAAAGCGTCGCCCGGTCAGGTGGTCGTCACTCAGCCAGAAAAGTTCCGCTCCAAATATGAGCCGGCCTCCCACGCTCTGCCAGTCAAGGTACGGACTCTCCCCGCCCCTCCATCGGAATAATGGAGGTCGTCACTGGCTAGGGAATCATTTACATCTGCACAAGCTCACGCTGGACCAAAAAAGCCGCCTTTGCAAAGATTAGGCTCCACTTCTGATCGAAACTGTCAGGCTTAGTGATTTAACAAGGTTTATTATTGGAGTTGTCTGCAGTGGATTTGGAACTGGACTGTGTCATCAAAACTCGATCTGACATTTTAATACCCCTGATAAGCTAAAATGGCCTTTTTCTTTTTTTTTTTTGTATCTGCCAGGACTCCACATCGGTGTCAGATTTGCACGAGTTCTTCAAGAAGCATACGATCCCTTTGGTGGGCCACAGAAAGCCGAGCAACGATGCCAAGCGCTACGCTAAAAGGCCGCTCGTTGTCGTGTACTACGGAGTTGACTTTAGCTTTGACTACAGGAAAGGTGCGTTTTCTTGCCTAAGCCTGCGCCGCTAGCAGTCGATCTTAGACGACATAGCAAACGCGTGTTGCGCCTGTTTAGCCACACAGTTCTGGAGATCCAAGGTGCTGGAAGTGGCCCGGGACTTCCCCGAGTACACGTTTGCCATCGGTGATGAGGAAGACTACGCGGAGGAGCTGAAGAGCCTGGGCCTCAGCGAGAGCGGCGAGGAAGTCAACGTCGGCATTCTGGCCGACGGCGGTAAAAAGTTCGCCATGGAGCCCGACGAGTTTGACTCTGACGTGCTGAGGGAATTTGTTACGGCTTTCAAAAAGGGTGAGCTTTGGGGTTTTTTTTTTTTTTTGAACATAACGGTGTTCCAATCTCACGCGGTAAGAGATGACGATGTGCATGCATGTCACCAGGAAAGCTGCAGCCCATCATCAAGTCGCAGCCCGTGCCCAAAAACAACAAAGGAGCGGTGAAGGTCGTGGTGGGAAAGACCTTCGACGAGATCGTCATGGACACCCAGAAGGACGTCCTCATCGAGTTTTACGCGCCTTGGTGTGGACACTGTAAAAAACTGGAGCCCGAGTTCTTGGCTCTGGGCAAGAAGTACAAAGCCGAGAAGAACTTGGTGATCGCCAAGATGGACGCCACCGCCAACGACGTTCCAAACGACGAGTACAAAGTGGAAGGCTTCCCCACAATATACTTTGCCCCGAGCGACGGGAAACACAAGCCTGTCAAATTTGAAAGCGGCGACAGAACAGTGGACGCCTTGAGTAAGTTTTTGGAAGAGCACGCCACAAAGTTGACACACGCACGAGACGAGCTTTGAGAAGATCACGTACGGACTCCCAACGGGGCCGGGGAACAACCCCAACAGTGGCCCGGGGACACGCGGGGGAGGTGAAGGGAACCAAGCGTCAAGTGTCAAAAGTGTTACTGAGTTGCTGTGAGGATTACGGAGTTCATCCAACATTTTCGTTTGTTCATTCATTTGTTTCTGCTTCCTAAAAAGCATGTGAGCTCTGAGGGTTTTGAAATAAAACGAAAGAAAACGCCGGCGACGTGAGCCGAGGCTCCGTTGTGACGACTCTTGATTGGACACCAAAAGCAAATGTTCCAAATGCAAGCGTTTACTGGCGTTTTCAAAGCGCTTGTTACATTTCAGTTGACACCTTGAACGGCAGGCGCGAGTTTGCGCGGAGCGCTACTCGAGAGGACAGCAGCATTTCTTGTTGGGACGGCAAAGAGTTAGCACGATTATCTGGCGTAGCAAAGTGCATCATGGGTCATAAAATTGGTTTACGCTTGCTATTCTAAAAACGAAGCTCAGTAGCATGGCTACACTTGTTAGGATAAAGGCACTTGAAAAAGGTCGTTACTTGGAACGCTTCAAAGTGGAAGACTTAAGAAAACTCTTTTGTGAAGCGCTGGTGGAAGGCGCTGATCTTATGCAGTACAATCTCTAATTTCTCAGCCGGGGGCAGGATGGTCATCCTGGACAGAGGAAGAAAACGGTTGGCTACTGTTGCCTTTGTG
>CAAKHF010018651.1:38924-55766 GCA_901007745.1 Hippocampus kuda | reverse complement strand
CCACTGAGCCACGCCGCCCGCCCCCCCCCCCCCGAAAAAGCCACCGAGGCGTTTTGAGATGCTCATTCCGCTCGGCTACAACATGAATTGCGTGTATCCTTCAGCGCCTGTAACGATGACGTCCATCCAGATCCTCATGGCTTCAGGGGAAGGGGCCACCATGTAGTAGACCCTGTCGTGAGTCTTGACGCTGAAGGTGAGGGAGGGGTTGGGGCTCTAGAGTAACACAAAGAAAATCTTTGTGAAACAACACGACTCGCATGAGAAGGGGACGCGACAAATGTGAACACGGGTACCTTATGTGCATTCTTCAGGTGGTCATAATAGACTTCTTCAATGGCTTGGAAGTAGATCACGCCTTTCAGCTTGGCTTCGTGTTTGTCTACACAAATATCACATCGCAGCAGCGCAAATTGTACGTGATACAAAATGATGGCATCGAAAGACACCATCAAAGGAAAATGACTAAATGAAGATGAATTCCAACCCGCATAGTAGGAGAGCGTCCGTCGATTGCGGTCAAAGACGAACCAGCGCTTTTTCCAGGTCTTGATCTTGCCGCCCATCTTGATCAGGTAGCCTCTGCATGTCTTTTCAGACATGGACAAGTGGAAGCACGTGTCGGCGCTGTGGCCCGCCGACTCAATGTGAGCCCGCAGGTCAAAATCGTCCTTTCGCACCGGTAGGTACCGTGTGAGCGGTCGGGACTGGAACAAAGGATGGAAAAGTGCCAGGTGCCCTTTACTCGACGACAAACGATGGTGATGTTTTGAAGAAGAACACAAAAACATGATGCAGCTTATATAAATAATGCTTCGCGTTGGAATTTTTTGTCAAATCCATTCTCAAGTCCTGTCGTATCTGTGACTGAATCTGCATGGCTTCAACAGGCGGGGCACGGCCCGTTGAGTGGCCCGAGACTCGGTGAAAAGTCGCGTCGAGTGGAGCGGCCGTGACCCGTGTGGCTCAAGCGTTAGCTACAATTGAGCCTCTCACCTGCACTCGCTGCTTCTCTCGTAGTTTCACCTCACGGTCGATGAGCTTCTGCCGCCTGCTGGTCTCCTCCTGGAGCAACTTTTCCAGTTCCTCCCGCCTCTTCTTCTCCTCGTCCAGCGCTTGCTTTCGAATTTCCATCTCTCGCTCCTGAGGGTCAGCAGTAAATCACTTTACACTGTACGACAACGGTCAAGCGCAAAGGGAAGGGGAAAGTGACCCCCACCCCCGCTGGACGTTTCACATGCAACAAGATACGGCACCATTCCTGTGCTGGTAAATTTGCATCTCCACACAATCGCTCTTATCACCTTGTGCTCAAGGAGTCGGTTCTTTTCTGCCTGGGCTTCTCTCAGCAGACGCTCCATCTCCTCTAACTTGGCTACATTTGAAGTACTCGCACTGGAACAGACAAAACACTTTTTGGGGGAGTTCGTTCTTGAAATTCAACCTTATCGACAGGTATTCATTCTTTTGGACATACACTGTAGTTCATGAATGAGACCGCGCGTGACTGAAAAACGCACACATATTCTCTCTTATCCAGAAGGGAAATGGATGATGTCACATCAGCGCTCCGATAAATGCTGCGCATTAAGACTGTGTAAACAAATTGGGGCAGGAAGCAGAGGGAGTGATGTCAGCAACAAGGAAAAGGCCTGCAGAAGAATTTTGCAGCCAAGACATGAGGAGACAAAACACACAAAGGAGGAAAGTGGTCACTCATAAGGTCATGTCCTGGAATGCAGACCTGGAATCCAGAGTTTCCCAATTTAAATTCAACACGGAACAAACACCTTGCTGAATGCCAATTCGATATACACGTCCACCAATATCGTTATGATGGACGCCTTGTATACAGATAACATATTTTAGGCGAATTGTAAGGTTAGTGATTACAGACACACACATTTCATTGGCTTACCTTGGTCGACGACAGGGAATCACACTCATTGTCACTGTAAACCCGAACTACAAAGCCACATTCATCTTTAAAAAAAAAAGTACAAGTCAAACAGACTTTCAAGAACTAAGTCAGGAGCCTGAAATAGGAGGACATACTGCGCCTCAGCACTACAATACAAGCCGTTCAGTCCGCTAACAGCTTAAATATGTGCAGAATCTATCTCGTGGAACAAGGGGAGGCGGGAAGTTCAACATTTGAAATGAATTTGAGAACAAAAAGGAGGGAAACGAGAGCACACATGGTTTTCGTCCAGATTGGGGGACTGGAGCCCAAATCACACTCGCATGTTCAGTTCATCGACCCGGGGTGGGGGTTGACCATGTGTATGTACATACACACACACACACACACGCACACACGCACGCACGCACGCACACACGCACGCACGCACATCTTTGCCTTGCGTAACCTGATGCGCTTAACTTTAATCAAGAGTGCCCGAACCTAAAGAATGTACAGTTGCGTACATCCTATTGGAAGCTCACACACTCTTCACATTAACTTTTCATTGGTTTGTTTGCGACTTTGTTCATTCTCAATGAAGAATAATTTTAGTGATTTTTTTTTTGGGGGGGTGTAATTATATTTTAGGCATTTGTAAAAATGTGAAGAAAAAAAACCAAGCCAGACTGCACGCACGCCATGAACTGACCTGGAGATGTTGTCAGGAGAGCACGCAGAGATGCTTGTTTCAATGGAGTCCGTGCTATCCACGCTCATTGTGTCAAAGGCTTGGTTGTCACGGTAGTCGAAGGCGTTGAGGTAGACGTTCGTCTGGGATGACGCTCGAGAGCTCGAATGACCTTGACGCAAAAGACAAGCGGCGAAAACAACATTAGGCTTGAGCGCACAACTTGCATTCAGTGTGATGAGAATTGTACCCGTCTGTGTCACCCCCTCTTGGAGAACAGGTTGCCCAGCCGGCGTTGGTTTTGTATGGCTAAGTCCCGCCAGCGTGACCGATAGTCCGATACATTCAATCATTCACCAAAAATCCGGACTGTTGAAGCGCAATTCCTTCAAGAACATCCGGTTATAAAATAGCAGCGTACACAGGAGACGCTAAAAACGCCGAAAAATAAAAGGTACGACGACTGAGGACGAGAGGCAGAAATAATGGCAACATTTCAAACTCCAGAGCTCAGCCTCTGGCTACAGGAAGAAGACCCAAACACACAAGCCGATCGTATCTGCCACTAATAGCAGACCCCACCCATCTGATGTACCAGATCAAGAGACCAAAGGGACAGAGGGACCACACAAATGCAGAGAGAATAGCACACGGTCCCAGAAAAGCTTTGCACTGGGTTGAAGAGCAATTTGGGCTATGCTAGCGTATCAAGAAGACGTTGTCGCTGCAGACAAATATCCATTTGAAACCACAACGAGACTGTGTGTGTGTGTGTGTGTGTGTATAGTATATAAAACAAGAGTCAAAGGAATTTTTCAAACGGCCCTTGAAATACACGCAACTTTGTATTTGCGTGTCAACGCACCTTTTTGCAGGCGGCTGCTTTCCGTTTCCTTGCTGGATAAGGAGAGAATTCTGGGAAGAATGCTGCCACAGCTCGTGCTCTGTACCAACGGCGGATGGGCCTGAGAGCAAATCCACAAAAGACTTTTGCCACATTGAAAAGATCATCAAATAAGAGGTCACCGGATGATGTGATGCCATTGGACAAAGATAATGACTTGGACTGTCAGTAGACTTGGACAGAGTTGTGCCATCAGTTTTTGGGCAAATTTGAATCTTAAGATTGACTTTCAGACTGCTGAACAAGTTTGACACTCAGGAGAGCCCACCTTCGTTGGGAAACTCCGTCCAAGTGTTGCACTGGAGTACTGGGGCATCGTGGCAGATGTCGCTTTCTTCCTGGGTAACGTGTCACTGAGATGGGGTCCGCCATCTTTGTCAGAGCGCTTCCTCTCCTCCAGCAGCCGGAAATGCTGATTCGATAGAAACGACACACATGAAGGAGCTTTGTCAACTTTCAACCTCACGTTCATTCTGAGGCATGACCGTCAAATGTTCATTTTGGTGCCATCTTGTGGTTGTATAAAAAAATGGCGCATCCGTTTGAGTGATTTCCAATCAGAGCGCGAGGCCTGCTGTACTCTTTTGCCTTCTCGGTCGGAGAGAGATCAACTGCAATGGACAATTAAAATACTGTCAAATGAATCATGAAATGGACACCACCAGTGGGGCACATTTGAGCTCCTCAGTTTACATACCCCGGCATCATTTTTAGACCTGTACTATCCTTTTCAGAAAACACGAGTGAAATACATTTGGACAGGATTTTGAAACTGGAAGGCACAGCTCAATCGTTGCACCAAAAATAGCATGAAAGAAAATAACGCTCTGGTGTTGGCCAACAATTGCAAGAATCTCACCAATTCCGCCAGGATGTACAAACTCATGAGACAAAAATGTATAGATCGGTCTGGAACGCAATTTAGCAGCGGCGCACACAAAAGTTACCTGCCTGTGACGCGGATGGATCTTTTTGGCAGGAAGTGGGGGTGGGGGGGAGTCAGGGAGGGGGGAAAGCTCTCGATATGTCACCATGTTCTCTGGCCAGTGCACAGAGGTTGTTTTGGAGGCGGGGCACGGATTTAGATTGGAGGAGGAGGAGGACGAAGAGGAGGAAGAAGCGGAAGAGTGACAGAGCTTTGGAAAGAGGAGAAATATCATCAGAGAACTGAAAAAAAAAAAACAGGAGGAGGTTGAAATTACGAGAAAGCAAAACTCCCAAGTGAACTCGTATTAATTAAGCGCCACAACAACACACACCTCATCCTCTCCGATGTCATCGTGGGAGAGCTTTGTTTCAAACTCATGAGTCGGGCTGGGGATTTGGGCCTGTTTAGGGTCCCCGTCAAACTGTGAGTAGAGCTCATTGAGTTCACTGACAGTGACGTAGCCCTTGTATAATAACATGGAGAGAGCAGGGATGAGGCATAACATCCAGTCCAAAAAGCCATTTGGACAATATTAATACAGACTGATTGATACAGAGAGAGAGAGGGAGCGCTAGAGAGCTGCTGAACCGCAGAGCTGCTTAATTCAATCGATCGATCGACGAGGAGACCTTGAGCAAAGAGCAGAGAAGAAATGAAAAGGTAAATGAAGACAGTACCTCACTATTCTTGAGAAAAAGAGAGGAAACAAGAGGAGACGGGAGGTCACGCAAGTTGACTGGCAGACAAGTTGTGACAAAGGCGGTGTCCTGGAAACTGCCACGAAAAGACTGACCCACATGAGTCGGGGGGGCTGCATCCTAGCAGGCAAGCACAAGAGGAAAGCCCAGCCACGATTACATAACAGGAGCACCCCCATCACTTTGGCCTCCTGGAATCATTTTTTGTGTACTGTACGTGTGTGTGTGTGTGTGTGTGTGAATGGCACTTACCTCCCTTAGCGTGTAGGTCTGGCCACCAGTAAGGTCAGCATATTTTCGATCAAGAGGCGCAAGATTTTCTTTCTCCTGGGCAATATAAAACACGTGAGCGTGCAAAGCATTCAAGGCAAACCTCGTCAAGGACCCAAATGAGTGTCAATTGCTTCGTATTCATTCACTACAATTAGCGGGGAGTCCTCTGCTCGGGGAAAAATGGAGCTGGCAAGCTTTGCATTTGAACTCCTCACGTATTTATTCAAAGTACGCCATTCGGGGGACACGATTGTGAAAGACGTCAAGCCTTACCCGTTGTAACATGACTTCAAGATTGCTCCTCTCCTTCAGGAAGCTTTCTTTCTCTCGCTCAGCCTGTTGCGTAATCTCTGCCTCCTGCTTCTTCAGAATCGACAGTCGCTCCTGGAAAAAGAAAACACTTGGTAAAAAGGTCGTCGTCAAATGAATGGCTCACAAGTGAAGAAACCGCCGATGCGTCCGAACCTTGCGGGTCACGGTGCTCCGTTGATAGTCGGCGATCTCTCGGAGAAGTTCTTGTGTCTGGGTCTCCTTCTCCTCGTCCTGCCTGCTCTCTCTCTCCAGCTGCTGGAACTCCAGGTCCTCAAAGCGCTTTGTTTCTGTCTCAAGTACTTCGCAGTCCTGAGACACACACACGCACACACATGCACACAAAAATCAGTCTGATCAATGATCAATACTGCAAATGTTTCTCATTGTAGCGATGGTACGGAACTGCCGTCTATTGCGATTCTTTCTCATTTGGCTAAATTTGTTCATAATAAGACATGATCGTACTTGGGTATGTTGATGAATGCATTTTCATCACTGCCGGCACCTCGTAACAAACTAAGCCCCCCGCCCGGGTTCTTCCTTCTCTTGGCACTCATTCACTGACCCTTCTTACCTTGGCGGAAGACGTACCTGCTGTAAATCCTCATTTATTGATATCTTTGTTTTTTTTTTCCTCTTTGGAATTACAAGGCGGACTGAATGAAACGGTCTTGCAACAAAACCACAGACAGACAGTACAAAGCACCCGCGCGTGGCCAAACTTTTCAATCACATATCGACACCTCATGCCGATGCATGAGGTGTTAGATTGGCGTGACCCCCCCCCTTACCCTTGTCTGCGGGGGTCCAGTGGCTGACAAAGTCATGTTCATGTATGTGCGAGCAGTGGGTGTTTAGTGCGTGTACTGACCCTGGCTAGCTGCTCCTGCAGGGGCTCCTTGGTGGCCTCGGGGCAGCTGTCCAGCTGGGAGCGCTGCTCATACACAATCTGAGCCAATCTCTCTACTCTGCCCTTTTCTGCCTGCAGCAACTCGCACGCCTGATACATACACATGTGCGTGGCGACGCACGCGCATACAAGGCCACACAAATGCGTGCCACGCACAAAGTGGATGACGCACATGTGAGTAAGACCAGAGCAAACACACACACACACACACACACACACACGCACACACAGAGGACACAGAGAGGATGGCAGCGTTAGTGGGACTGGGGGAGCCATTGTTAGTTACCTAGGTGACCAGCTGAGCATTTCGGAAGGGAAATGGGAGAATCGGCAGCGGAATTATCATCTACTGTGAGGATGGAGAGGTAATAAGTAAGTTTGAAGACATTTGCTGATTGTTTAAAAGGGGTGATGAAAAGGGCTGATGGGGGGAGTGTGGAGAGGGCGAGGGTACGGAACGGCTCAGGTGAGGGATAACTCGCACAACGTTATTCATTTTAACATCCACAGGCACCCAAAGCCCGTCAAGGCACTCGGCTCGACCTCCTCTCAAGCCAAATCATCATCTCATTCTCATGGAGTCTGACTCTCCTCTCCCTTCATCCATCAAAGTTTACTCAGGGGCAATTGCGGTCAGCATCAAAAATGTCATCCTTTAATCCGCTTCCAAGTTGCACCTTGTTGGCAATGCCGGCGCTCCGTACGCAGATTGGCATGCAGCCACAATGAGCACGTAGCAGTGTGTGTGGGTGCGAGTTACGATGGCTTGGTGAGCGCTCTACCCCGGGCAGTGTTAGCATCTATATATTTGGATCAGAGACAGCATGAGAAGGATTAGCACCTACTGCTTCGTTCGTCACATGACCTCAAACTGCCGTTGTGTCTTTGACAAGCATACGGTATGGAGCTCCTCTCACACACATGCTGTCTGTTTGCCATGTCGCAATGCAATTCTCCCCCTAGCCCCGCCCCCACTGGCTACGCGACATGAAAATCTGGCATGGAACTCCACACCTTCGCTTGTTCCCACATTGTTGTCTTCTGGTTCTGACCTAACGATGAGCTGTACTCGCCGGTTAAGCGTAGAATGGGAATGAATACCTTGTCTTTTTCATGCTGAGATTTGGCCTCCATGTCAGCGATCTTGTTGTGAAGTGTATCCAGGGCCTCTTTTTCCTGCTGGAGGGCAGCTAACTCGGACTCCTGCTCCGCCTCAACGAGAGCTCGTTCTACCTCCACCTGAGCAAAAGAGACACGGTCACTGCCTTCCGTTCTGACGAAACAGATTGTAGGCTTTGAGGGTCTTCATACACCGACCGGTACTTTTCTCCACAATGTCGATATTCGACAAACTTTCAAAGTCGAATTCCGCCCCTAATGGCGAGTACAATAAAAAGTCCAAACCTCTCGGGCAGACTCCTCCATCTGGTTGTCCAGCTCTTTAATTTTCTGCTCAAGCTGCTCCATGTTGTTTAGGACTTGAATCCTCTCCCCCTCCACTCTCCTCATTTCCTCCTCCGAGGGCCTGGCTTCCTGTCCGAAGCGGTGGACCGCATCGTCGCGTGCCTGCAACACATCGCAGGCAACGATAGAGCCGCTGATAAGGCGCGTGATGTCAGCTTTTCTCAGAAGCGAGAGCATGTTTTCGTCATTGGTCATCGTCATATTGAGGTTCTCTTCTCCAACAAACACCAACCGGGACACTTAACCCGCTCTAACCTAATAAATGAGCTGTAAATATCTCCCATCTGCTGGCGGGGCAGATGAATGTTGTTGATGCTTAATGAAAGGGTGGGTTCGTTCGTCTCACGTGTGCCAGAAAGAAGTCTCAACAGATTTTCGCGTGGAGACCGCTTAATCTCGAAAGAAGCTGACAGAAGCCAAAGGTGCGCCGCCTCCTGCATTCTTCCATCGCTTTCCTACATGAAGCCGGACGATGACTGCGCTTCCGTTACAAGGAGGCGGAGGATTGAGCCTCACCGCTTTTTGGCACATTCCCGATGCTTTGTACGCACGCACACCTGTTTGCACGACACGTGCCATGACATCACCAAACCTAGTTGAGATGAAACGCTTCGGTTCGGTAACTAATCCGGTGAACGCTCATTGGTCGGGATTCCAACACATTTGCTTTTTACCTCGTTTATCTGAGGCGAGGGCGATGGGGCGAAGCTGCGCAGAGCGACAGCCGGCGATTCTGCCCTGCCGTCTCGAGTGCAACTACTGCGTCTCTGTCGGACGGGTAGGTCTGCATCGAAGAAGCCGTTCTCCGGAATAAGTCCGTTCCCTGCGGAGCCGTTAAGGAGCGAGGAGCCAGAGAAAACCGAGGCCACGTCGTCGTCGTCGTCATTCAGCTGGAGCTTCTGCAGCTCCTGGTTGATCTTTTGGAGGTCCGCCACAGCAGTTGCTGGATTTGTAACCGAGCCGCCGCCATCCTGGTCGAGCTCCGAGCACAGGGACAAGATGGTCTCGAGACGCTGCCGTTCCTGGAGGGAGAACACACACGTGCCGTGTGTCAGAGAATGACGGTTAAATGTGACCCAAGTGCTGCTTTTAAAACGACGTGGGGGGGAGCTTAGAAATGACCAACTCTCGCCATGATATAGAAACACCCGCAAAGCACAGAAGTAGAAACCGAGTCAACCATCCATCAGTGCAACGATCTCAGGATTGAGGCACTCTTTTCTACAAGCCTTAAATTACTCTTGAAAATCAATCCTTTTTTACACTACCTGTGGAAGCATTGCGTCGGAATAAAACGCCCGTGATTGTTCCAAAATGCACCTTCTCCCATCAAGTCGCCGAGGCGGTTTGCATTCTTTGCAGAGCGTATTTCCCCCTGACTGACATTCCCTCGAGCGAAAGCTTTTGGTTGCCACTGTTGAGTGCGGCTGAGACACAGATTACGGGGTGTGTGCTGCGGACTTGACCTCAGCAAAGGGGAGGGAGAATTTAAAGCACCAGCAAGATCAAGTAATATTAGAACGGGAAAGACGGAGAAAAGGAATGTGGGTCAGAGGTGTTAGGATCTGTGTGCGTGCGTGTGTGCGAGAAAGAGCAACAGCAAGAGAGAGAGAGTGCAAGTTAATGAGGAGGTGGGCAGCTGTCAACTGTGCTCTTCTAAACAGTGCACAAGAGCACAGGAAATGCCACCAGGAGAACAATGCACACCAAAGGGAATCGTGTTCCAGGAAAAAAAAAAACCAAACTCGGGACTGAATACTAATCGAGTCAGAGTATGTTCGCATCATATTTTTGGTGTCAAGCAGAAACGTGTTTCACTTTGTCACCTTGTTCTACTCCAATGGGGCCTTTTATAGTCATCGGTGGTTAAAAAGGGAGGAGCACGCAAGGAGGGAATGCCAGAAAGAAAGACAGGGAAACGTTGGCAGGGAGGAAAAAGAACAGATGCGGGCTGCACGAGATGGCGTCTTACTTTGCCGGCAGCGACAAACGAATCAAAAAGATGCCAGGCTTGATTCCCGTTCTGCTTTTCATGTGAAAGGGCAAAAGCCTTCTTTTCCCCCAATTGTTGTTGAGAAAGAAGCCCGTCCACTCGACGGCTCTGCAGAGAGGGCCGACGTTGAATTTTGTGCCCACTAGATGGGGGAATAATACACTGGAGCTGCTCTTCACCCAGTTGGCTCCAGCGGCGCACTGGGTTGAAATGAAGCCTTCCAACCAAGTATGAATTGAAAAAGCGATGGCTCATCGCCGTCCTGTCAGGCAGCAAGCAATGTGCATACTTTCACTGAGCCTTGCGGTCCCAATGTCGGAGAGATAATTAGGAACAAGGCTTCGTGGAATTCTGCGGCCAGTTCCATGTTGCGCATCGGCATGTTTATCCACCTGCTGCTCTTTTGACTCTGCCCTTTCATTTTCTTGGGCTTCGTGAGCCCACATCTGACCGACTTTCTCCGGGGCCCAAACCGCACTCTGGCGGCCCAGCGCGCGATTGACATCCACATGTGTCTCACACACGCAAGTACACAGTCGAGCAAAGTGGAAGGTTGAAAATAGCCCCGTTAGTATGGGCCTGACGCCAGACGCGGTCTTGAGGTGAGCCTCAACCAAACGTGTGTGTCGAGAGGCCTGGGAGAGCAGGGCACGCCTGAGGAGGACGTTTTAGAGTGGAGCGGCACAACACGTCGTGCAGATCGCAGGCGTTGTTCACTCACCGTTTGACTGCCGTTTTCCCATTTGTAAAGGATGTTGGACAATAGGAACGCGTGTTTGCAACTCACCAGTCTCTCCACCTCCTGCTCACGGAGTCGCTCCTCCTTTTGATGATGATGGTAGCCGCTCAGTTCCTCCTTCCCATTCAATGAGCTGATGCTCCCCCGTCTTTCCCTAAAGCCACCCGGCGGGGTGACCCCTGCTTTCCCGAACGACGACCTACTCTCACTGCGTCCAAAGCCGAGGGTCGGTTCCGGGTCCAGCCAAGGTTTCGCCCTTTCCCCGAACGGCAGCTCTAGTTCAGAGGCGACGGTGCTGGTGGAGCTGATGGAGCCCACCGAGCTCGTGGAGGTCAGGCTGAGTTTCTTGGCCACGCGAGGCGACGACGACCCTCCCGTCTTGGATGGGATCGTGACGTCAGGCGGGGATGCCGCCGAGGAAGTGACGCCGTTGCAGGAGGGCAGCTTGAGGGAGGACAGCGAGATAGACACCAGGCCCTCCCCTTGAGTTGTGGTATGGACCCGATTCCTATTTGAGAGCTGCCGACTGGAGTTACTGGAGTTGTGGTTGAGGTCGAGCCGGGTGTTCAAGTTGTTGTTGTGATGGTCCTTGCTCAGTTTGTGAGTATCAGAGCGATGCGGCTGCAAGGTGGATAATGTCAGGATGCCATTGTTGTTGTCTCGGGCCGACGGGGACGGGCAGAGGCGAGGCAGCGAGCGGCTGTGCCCGATTCCCACCGGACCATTGAGAGAACCGGCGGAATATTTCCTCGTCCGACCGCTCGGTGCGGCTTCTTGGTTGCCGAAGCTGCGTCGCCCGAGACGGGGGCTCGAAGGCATGCTGACGGCGCCCCCGTTCGATGGCGGGCGGGATGACGAAGAGGCGGGAGGAAGCGAAAGCAGTAAGCTATCACCAGCAGATACAGACGTGGATGAGCCCCTGCCGTGCCACGTTGACAATAATGGCGAAGAGCCGGCGTTATGGAGACGTCGGCTCTCACTGGTGCCCGAGTTGTGAGCGATGGAGGAACGTGAGAGCAGAGAGGAATGGTCCGAACGTCGAGACGGCGAAGGAGGGGGCGCAGATTTCGTCGACGCGGGGGGACGATCCGCACCATAGAAACGTCGCGCCTGATCCTGGTAGGCTGATGATGAGGAGAGCGACGTGATGGCTGTGGTGGGCGGAGACTACAATAGAAAAAGAGAGGAAGAGGCCATCACAGAGGACCTGCCCAGCTAACCTGACAGACGTGGCAAGCTCAAGCCCGGACGACCGCCACTGCGGCAGCGCTCAATGACGGCTGACCTGCGTCACGCTGAGGTACGACGGGTTGCTATTCCCGTTGGCCCTCAGGCTGTTTTCCAGCGCTTTCTTCTTGCGCTGCAGGGTGTCCATCAAATCACGCAGCTCGGAGGCCGAGCGCATGCCCCGCGTGCTGCTGGTGCCGCCGACCACAGCGCGGCTATAATCGCTGCTGAACTTCAGATAGTCTGGAAGAGCAGTCAAGAAAAACGGCGGGATGATTATTATTGCACAAATATGAGAAAGATGTCGGCGATGTTAACAATTGATCCCACCTTTGCAGCTTACCTTGACTGTTCTGCACATGGACAGAATGCATCACATTCCATGTCTCTTTGTGTGTGTGTCATAAACAAGACTGTGTGTGTGTGCGCGCGTGCGTTTCAAATGCCCATAGTATCCACCCGCATGCATGCAAGTACACAGCACCTCAGAAAACAGTCAGCTCCAAGTGGTGCTGACTTGAGTTCCCCGCATAGGTTTTGAAATGAAAAAGACCACAACGTATTTCGGGGACATTCTCAACAGTCCCACCCCCGCTCTTCAGAAAGTCTTCCACTTTTAACTGTTTCAGTGTCGTGGGAGAGGACGGTTGCAGTGGTGGTGTCATTCGCAACATCTAATTTATCGCTTTTTGAGTTATTTCTGATTCACCTTTTTTTTTTTGGGCCACTTCCCGCTAAATGTGACCTGAACCCGTTAGTCTGCCTTACATTGCTGAGATTAGCACGTTCTTTATTTATTCTGTCTCACCTACCAGCTGGGTGGAAACCTGCACATTTCTATTTAGCTGTGGCCTGATGTGGAAAAGGAGCCATTACAGTGGTCTCACTCTTTCAGACCACCCAGTGTTTGAAAACCACACATAAAAAAAACGTCGTACAACCAAACAACAACAGTGGCTACATTTGAGAGAAAAGAGCACGCGTGTACCACGTATATGGAAGCAAAGAGTATACAACTGGGCTTTTCGAGTGGGAACGGGCTCTTGTCGAGTTCTGCTGTGCTCGTGACTGGTCGAGCGACTTGAATGACGCCAAGGCTGCGTGAGAGAATGGCAAACCTTATGTGGTGGAGAGCAATGTGGCAGAAAATGAGAGGCATCCTGAGATCCCACTTTGCACGTGTGCGCACACAGGCACGTTAAGTTTTGTAAGTCCATAAATGGGCAGATTTATACGGTAGGTCTGGAATGGATCGACTCTCCCTTTTTTTCTCCCTTTTCCTTTGTGTGAGAACAATCGCTTATCTACTGCTCTGTCGCAGGAAGCTCAACTTTCAGTTCTTCGGTCACTTCACTAAAATGCTTCACAATTTCTTTGACCATTAGGTATTTTCCACAGGACAGTTTCTTGAGAACATCCAAACTGTGCAAGACAATGAAGTTGGGAGACATTTTAAAATGATCAATGTGAAAGGTTAAGTAAGCTCTGAGGTGCGATCCATGCACGTGTGCGCACGCACGCACACGCATCATCTTCACAGCTCGCTCAATCACCAAGAAGACAGTGGGGTCCAGCTGTATCACCATGGAAACCGATGGGGAACACACACACACACACACACACACACACACACATACACACACACACACACACACACGCACGCACGCACAATTCCAATATGCTTGAAATTCAAGCATGCTTGACGATGAAATTGTGGATTTGGAAAAATATATGAGTGTAAACTTCCATCCACCGACCCCTTGGCTCCACTTCAGCATTTTTTTGCCACCCCCACTCCATTCCAAATCTCACACACCTGCGTGGCTACCGACAATGTGTGTGGAGACAGATGTTGTGAAGAGCAGAGCAGTTGAAAAGGGGGGTGGAAAGAAGAGCATACGTGGCAGCAGATTAAAAAAAAAAAAGACTGGGTGGAGAAACAAAGAAAACTCATATCAAATGTCAGGACAGGAAAAAAAAAAAGAGACTGTATTGTGTTTCTGTGTACCTGTATTGTATGCCAGGGCGGAGACGGGGCTCTTTTGTGGGAGCATGCTCTTCATTCTGCTTGCCTCCTCAGGATGGTTGAACCGGAAGAAGTAGGACTTGCCGAGACACAGGGAATAACCTGAGGCAGGAACACACACACACACAAGGTCAAATTAGAGGCAGCGAGACACTAATATTATACACGTGGATCCCGAAAAGCGGAATCCAGCCTTCGTGCGGGGATATTTCTTCACAGTTGGCACGCTTTAGCACAAGCGGCCATTCCAGACCGCAGTGTTTGCTCTGGCCATCAATTAGGCGGAGAGGGCCAAGTATTAAACAACACGTCAGGGTCAGGACCTCGGTAATGCACACAGGCGGCCACAGCTGTCCAAATACTTCACAAGAGAAAGGACAAGAGAATAAAGTTCCTTTCTGACAATCTGTCAAAAGGACAACGACGCAGCGACTCAAAGTTGGAGCTGACAATTGTTTTGCGTGACAACGAGAACACCTCAGACTCTCTGAACGGCGACATACATTCTGGTCGACAATCGCGCCGTTCTGTGTCCACTTCAATTCGGCAGTCATTATCTTTTGCCGTCCGTGACGTGGCTGCAGAGTTTTACAGTATATAGTACAAAAACTTTTTTATTATCCTTTGGGCTGTGCAAAATGGGTTGATTGACACGACATGACCTTTGACCGGATATAGGAAGGAAACTAGTATCCCACTTTTTAGTTGCGCCCTCTGGTGGCGACAGTAATTGCAAAGTGACAATTTAGCAATGTGGCAAAACTAGCCCCGGTGTCCCCTACCTGTTTTGAAGGTTTACCTTTTAAAGGAAAAAAAAAAACCCGTTTCAAAACTAGTTGTCAGTTAAAATGTGAGAAAATTGAACCAAGCATAAAAGCAGGGTATCTAAAGAGGGAAAAATACCCGACCGAATAACTCCATTACAGTCGGTGGGCAAGCAGATTCCTTGGACCTGAGGTCATAGCAAACCTCTGAGGCAGGAGAAGGATGGTGAGAGGACAAATGGAAAAAAAGACTGAATTGTGGGGGAGCGACCAAACTCCTCCTTTCAATCTTCGCTCTTTGTGCAATTTTTCTGCTCTCGGCAGCTTGAGCAACCTAATTTGAAGGAATAGGTCACGGCCGCCTGGTGGGTGCCAGAAAGCAGCGCCTTGCACCTCCAAGCTGTAATTTCTCTGCGCGAGGCAGTGCGGCCACACACGTGAAATGTTGAGACTGCGCAGCCTTTACATCAACACTCTTTGGAGTGTTGCGTGCACATTGTGAGGAAGTGGCATCCCTTTGCTTCAAAAAGACGCTGATCTTTGAGAAGAGACAACATGCTGCCAACAAGACCGAACGACGTGTGTTTGTGCTCGCCAGACATCTGTGGGCACGCTGCGACTCCGAGTAGCCTGAGCATACGAGCAAACACAAAGACACGTGCGTGCGCACCTCGCCTGCAGTCTGCTCTTGTCACCTTCAAATTTGCAACTCTCAAGAAACCTCGCCGCGTGCCATCTACTGTATTAAAATGCAAGCAAGAGTTTTGTCCACACGACACATCACTGCTCTCCACTTGGTCTTACCCGAAGACACCCGCAGTCAATGCTTGTATGATTCTCTCGATCAAGCAATTCAATGGTTTTTAATTGGAACCATTTGCTCAACAACAGATTGATGGTTGCAAACAAGTTTTTTTGGTTTTTGTTTTAAACACAGCAGATCACACAAAATGTTGTGAACCATCCTATTTGTTGTTTAGTGACACGTATTTCCCATGTTGAACAGTTCAACTTGGCCACAGTCTGGAACGACCTTCATGAAGATAATTAAAGCTTGCCAACTACAAAGTCCAACCTCAGAGTCTTTGAGGATGCAGATGTAGCCGTCTTTGAGTCGAGTCTGGACTCAATTTCTTCAACTCTAGCTGTACTAAATTACACTTCTCCCAATGTTACAGGCGAGGAAACTCTCAAGTGTTTCTCTGTTTGGTTAGCATCAGCGCAGACGAATCCAACTTGAGAACATTGGTTCAGAATGAAAAAAGAAACCGATGACACCGACCTCGTGTCAAA
Organism: Hippocampus kuda; assembly: GCA_901007745.1. Classification (NCBI taxonomy): domain Eukaryota; kingdom Metazoa; phylum Chordata; class Actinopteri; order Syngnathiformes; family Syngnathidae; genus Hippocampus; species Hippocampus kuda. The sequence continues at coordinate 39,644 of CAAKHF010018651.1, read as the reverse complement.
CATTCGCTTCGTCACATCAAATAATCTTACCCAGTCAATATCTAGCAGAGCTCCAGAGAAAGACAACAGCTGCTGATTTCAGACCGGGTTTCCTTGTCGCTTCTTTGTGAATTCGTTTTTTATGCCTTCATAAAATACAGCTGTCTCAGGTTGCAACATGGCGCTGAATGAACTCAAGGCAAATGTGTTCATTCAAGACCAAGATGCTCAGGCAAATGCCACGGGATTCCCACTGGGAGTGTAAATTGGCCTCAAACGCAAAGATTGAGGCTCTCTGAGATAAAAGGAGTCCGTGTTGATTGGGTCAGTCGGTCTCTCTCACACACACACACACACACACACACACACACACACACACACACACACACACACACACACACACACACACACACACACACACACACACCCATATACACATTTGTGTACACGCTATGGCTATTCAAAAAAAAGCATTTGAATCATAAAATCTATTTGGATTTAAACGATGTGAGTGCATTGAATCAAACCAGATTGTAAAATTCCTCTTTAAAATATATTGAAATGTATCGAATAATCTTTTATCAGAGAAGTATATATTTAGGGGAACAAAAAAGCCACATTTACAGTAAACCACTGGCAAGTTCATTCATGTTGTCTAATGACAAGAACAATCTCATTTGCATGACACCCTTTGCCCTCTCATATTGTAATCCCACTGCATCAAATGAAATTGCATCATTC
>CAAKHF010018651.1:11864-23091 GCA_901007745.1 Hippocampus kuda | reverse complement strand
TCGTCCCAGCAGTTCTTTATCAGCATGTGCAACTGGCAACCACACACACGCACACACACAAAATTCAATGACCTGAGAGCGTTTTTGATCAGCGGATGAAACCAGTGTGAGAAAGGATGAACCGCTACACCACCTTAAAGCAGCTGGGTGACGGCACGTACGGCAGCGTGCTGATGGGGAGAAGCAACGAATCTGGAGAACTTGTTGCGATTAAAAGGTAAGGCCGACGATAAGTTTCATAATAGACATAGCTTTTCGCTCGCCACCATTAACATGTACAACTCTAAAGAAATCCTGAGGAAAGGTAAAAACACTTGAGATCAAGTGGTTGCAAAAGTGTGCACACCCTTCTTTTTCCATTATCATTACATTCTATGCATTACATTCTATATATATATATATATATATATATATATATTTAAATCGGAGCATTCAATCCTGCAGGTATGCTTTGAATGTAATTTTAAAATTTTCTTCACGTTGTAGGGTAAATGAGGGTCATAAAATGGCCGACACTAAATGGGTTAAAGATGTGACTGTGTTAGAAACAAAAAAAATGAAGCGTTCACGTTTAAATTGATGTGTGATGGGATTCAGCACCGAGCCGCCACCGCTTAAAATGGGTCCCTTTAAGTGCAGATAAAGTTTAGCTGTGCCGGAAGGCTTTTCCCGACTCTCTTTTGTCTCAAGTGATTTCAGCCCATCACCCAGGGTAACAACAACGCTTGTCTATTCTTTGTTTCAACGAGTGGTGTGGCTGCAGGGTTCAATAATACATGAGCTACCCAACGGTGTGTCCACGGCTTGATTGTTTGGTTACCATGTAAGACAATACATTTATCGTGGTGGTGAAAGGGAGAGAAAGTAGATGGGGGGGGGGGGGTGTCGGGTGGCTAACCCGGTGGAAAAGGAAGCCTGAAAATGCCAGGCACCCATCACCGACGTACTCTGCAAGAAGCATGAGATGATGATGTTCTTTTGCCGCGAACGGGAGGTGTCCGGCTGAGGGGTTTTCCGTGCAAAGAGAGGTGCCAAACACGGCCTCTGCTCCACATTGAATTTGGCCTGAATTTTGAATGGCACCGTCAGACCATGAAATCGGATGTGGTTCGAATATTTTGGCTGATTCGTTGAGCTATACGAGAAGACCAAAGTATGCATCACACCTCTTGGTGCGATGTACTGTCCAACCTTAACACCAAAGAATTTGTTCCGAGCATATTATTGAACGCATCATTCAAATGAATACACTGGGAACATTTCACTTTTTTTTTTTTTTTTACAGAATGAAAAGGAAGTTTTATTCGTGGGAGGAATGTATGAACCTAAGGGAGGTGAAGGTAAGGTGGGTTTTAAATTTGATGTAACCCGCTCGTTTTTCATTTCACACCAACACATCCAACATTATTGATTGTTATTTCTTTGTCAGCATTATTAGTCAGGGGAAAAAAAAAAGTGCAAATAGAAAATGCATCCAGATTTGACGGATGCCCGAGTGCTAACACTCAGCCTTTAACCTGGGTGCCCGACTATCAATAACTATGATGAAGAACAGCCCGATACGACCTATACGTGACATTAGAAACGCTGCTTTTCATTTGTCAGTCACTGAAGAAGCTGAACCATGCCAATGTCGTGAAGTTAAAGGAAGTCATCAGGGAGAATGATCATCTGTACTTTGTTTTTGAATACATGAAGGAGAACCTCTATCAGCTCATGAAGGACAGGTAAGGAAATTAGACAAGCGCAAATGGCGGGAGGACGCACGGTGCATTCTCACCACAATGGCTCTTATTTGGTTGCACATGATCACCACATTTGAATTGTATGATTCCAGACCAAGCGTACTCCACGAGCGGCCTGACTCACGGGGATTCTTTCCATTTTCTGTTTACAGAAGGAAATTATTCCCCGAATCAGTGATAAGAAACATAAGCTTTCAGATATTACAAGGCCTGTCATTTATTCACAAACATGGTAGGTGTGTTGCGCTTCCACATGAGTGGCCTGACGCTGCAAGATTCCCTCTTGCTGAATAAATGGGCAATCCATCCATAGAATTTGGACTTTCATTGGTTGAAATCGTTTCGAAATTGATCACTGGGTGGAATCTTGTGGTTGATGAAGTCACCGCCGCCGCTCGGATTGACATACCTCTTTCCTATTTCTACGAAACTAGTCGGTGGGTCCTTTTGACAGACTAGCAGCAACAACAAAAACAAACAAACAAAAACAACAATACAAGTGTACAAATAGTACGTTCTGGGTCATGTTTCCACATATCTAGTTTGCATGTCCCTTTCTTGACGCTGGACTCTGTTTCATGTCTTGTTTTTCTTCCTTTTTCTGTCTTTGGCCTCGTGTTAGAGAGAATAAGATGTTCTCAGAGAATGAACTTAGGAACATCATGTTTCAAGTGTTAGCTGGCTTGGCTTTTGTACATAAGCACGGTGAGTAGCCCGACTCTTTTGTTCAACAGCTTGGCTTAGGATCTACGGGCAGTGGAACATCCAAAGTTGAACGCCCAAAGACATTTGAAATCCCACCACAAGTTTCTGGAAAAAAATCTAATCAGATAGAACAAACAAACCTTTCCATTCACACCACGTGAAAGACTATGATGATGATGATGACCACAGAACCAAAGGGAGCAAATCCGAGCCATACAATGAATTCAATCTGATTTCTTGACCCCAATGACTTCCACTGAGCAGATGCTTCCTTCTGTGGTTCTTCCAATTGTCTTTAAAGTGTACCGTTTGAATTTCATGACAGCCTTTCAACTCTGATTCATCTTGAGGTGACAGGCAACACCGTTAAAACTTTTGAGTTGATCGAGCTTGGTGGAAATTTGAGACTATGGCTGACTTTCGAGGTTCCACTTCAGGAAATGGCAAATGTGTCATGTGTTTTTGGAAATGTTTCCGCTTTCAAGCAAGAAAGGGCTGGACAAAACAAAGAGCAATTTACAGCCGCGCTTAGCTTGTGCATAGTCCGACGCGTGGATCGGCAGCACAGACGTTTGGGTGTTTTTTTTTTGTCCAGGTCTCTTTGCTCGTGTCAGTACCTCCAACAAGTTTCGCTACGATTACAGAATGTAAAATGTGGATTCCAGGTTTCTTCCACCGAGACATGAAGCCAGAAAATCTCTTGTGCATGGGCCCAGAGCTGGTCAAAATAGCAGATTTTGGACTGGCTCGGGAGATCCGCTCCAAGCCTCCCTATACTGACTACGTGTCGACAAGATGGTGAGAGCTCCCGCTTGTTGTCAATCAGTGCCCCTCTCTTGTTTTTAATCGGAGACGGTTTTCCCTGCCTAGGTACCGAGCACCGGAGGTTCTGCTCAGGTCATGTACTTACAGCTCTCCGGTTGACTTGTGGGCTGTAGGATGCATCATGGCGGAACTCTACACGCTCAGGCCTCTTTTCCCAGGGAACAGTGAAGTGGATGAGATTTTCAAGATCTGCCAAGTCCTGGGCACTGTCAAGAAGGTGAGACAAAGGAGAGAGAGAAAAATAGGCACGCTTTAACGGACAGCCAACCCTCCTTTCTCGCTGGGGTTACGTTCCAAAAACAGCCCGCGATCAACATGAACCACTTTCCTGCCCTTCAATGCAATCCTTAAATCTATCAGCAGGGGGCACAATAACCAGACTAAATGTGGAGTCTTTCGCACATCACATACGTTGTCATTTTACCATCATGTAGCAAGAAACCATTTTAATTTTACCATGAACTCGGAATCACGACAGTTACAGTCAGCTTTATTTATTTACTTTTACTTATCTTTTTTTTATATAATGATGATGGTGCAACCAAAAAAATCAAAACCTGTTTTTGTTGCAAACGTAAATTTGGCAAGTTGCACAGAGACGAGGCGCGCCGACTGACGACAGTCCCTGAGCCAATCAAGATGCAGAGCACAAAGGAAAAAAAAAAGCCGTGAAAGGTGAACCGTGTGATAGCGAGGGTTCACTTTGCAATTAAAAAATAAAGAAATCAATACTGTAGCATGGCTTCAACCATGGGCAGTGATTAATTCCTACTCAATGCTTTATTGACGTCGAACCATCATCTGCGTACCGCAAAGTCAGTCCGGAGAGGCTCCGGCCAGGACCTTGAACACGATAACCATAGAGGAAGATGGACAAATGGACCGCAAGGCATTTTATTGTCTTTTTCATTAGCTGGATTGGCCTGAGGGCTACAAACTGGCTTCAGCCATGAACTTTCGCTTCCCTCAATGTGTGCCGACGCCACTGAAGACGCTCGTTCCCAATGCTAGCAGAGAGGCCATTAGCCTGATGAAGGACCTGCTGCAGTGGGATCCCAAAAAACGACCCACCGCTGTCCAGGTAAACACACCGGCATCCCAAAAGCTCACCTTCCTGTTGAGGCTCAGGATGACATTTGGTCACGCGAGCGCGATCGTGCCAACGACCTCGCTGGAATCTGGATCTGTGTCCTCTCCGGCTAGGCCCTGCGATACCCGTATTTCCAGGTCGGACAGGTCTTGGGTCCTCGTCCTCACAGCCAAGAGGCCAAGAAGATCCAGGCCCGACAAATAATTCAGAAGCCGGCCTCAGAGATGGACCCCGAGCAGTCCTCTTGTCGGGCCAAAGCTACCCAGCAGCCTCTGCAGCAAATCTGCCGGCCTCAAGCTGTGAGTAAACCCGGCGGCATCGCCCACGCAATGAGCCGCTTTCAACTCGAACGATACTCTCTAAAAAAATGCATTCACCCCTGGAATGCTCCTCGACTTGCCCTTTGACTCTCTCACTGAAGATGCACACCTCCCGCACGTGTCACTGTCTTCAGAAAGCAGCATCGGTGGCCAATGAAAACAACCTTGGTCCAGGTGGCGCGGGCGCGGTGAAGAACGGAAGACGCCGCTGGGGCCAGGCGGCTGTCAAGACATCAGACGGCTCGGATGATCCTGACCCGTCAGGCACGGTCGCTTCTCATTCCAAGAAGCCCAGTTTGGGCAACTCGGAGGACGAGAGGAACGCAAATCAACTTTGGCCGCGGTATGCGCGATCAAGCTTCATCACAGATTGGAGAGCTCTGATGGATTTGGCAGGAGAGATCCATCTGCAATTTTCTTTTTTGAATGGCGCAGGGCCAGGGACCATCGACCTCTGTATTCCTTCAGGACAATTACAAAACTACCTCACAATATTAAGGTTGGTCCAGTGGAGCCCAATCTCCCAGGATCTGCGGCGCGCCAGCATTACCTCAGCCAATCCAGATACCTGCCTGGTAAAACCGCAACGCTGCCAATCACGCTACCGTCTCATGTGGCCTTTTACTCCATCGCAGACGTTTGTTTTTCCAAGGTTTGATCGGCAAGACTCGGGCAACGGCAGGAGAAAAGGCGCCGAGCGGCATGACGCTACGGGACTTGTGGGAGAACTCTTCCGACACCGGAAACAAGACACTTGTTCCCATTGGAGCGGGATTCGCCGTCAACAGAGCCAACCCAGGTGAGAAGTCATCGTGACAAACAAAGTTTGGCTCCATCACCGACTTTTTGGAGCTCACCGATTCCGGGTTGTACAGCGGCAGCGACATCTGTGACTTGGCGTGTTGTGCAAAAAATACCGCTTGGGGACTTGAAGCTTTATCCTTGTTGGATGGTCATTCGTCTGTGTGTGCGATTGGCTAGCGACCGGTTGAGGGTGTACCCCGCCTTCTGCCCCAAGACAGCTGGCATAGGCTCGAGCACACCTGCGACCCTCGTGAGGATAAACGGATTCGAAATCGGATGGGTGGATGGATGTTGCGTCGCGTCAGGTGGTTCATGTTCCCCACTCAACATCGATTGCAGCCTGGTCAATCCCGGAGACCCGACAGATTCTGCCGCGGATATGGAAAATGTGCAAAAGAGGTTTGATTTTGTTGCTTCAAAATCATTCCAAGGGAGCCAGATTTGGCATTGTAAGTGGCCTCATTTGCGGAGTTCTGTCAGTGCAGCCCATTAGCCGCTTGATTACAAAGAGGCCCTAAATGGTAATGATGCAGCTAATGTCTTCCCGGCTGTGGTAACAAGGGCCGATGAAAAAGTGGCGTGATCGGGGGAAGCCCAAGTGTCTGCGACTTTCGAGATCTCGCAAATTCATTTGGAATGTAGACAAAACACACAACAAAATCGCTCCCTACTGTGCCCGCTTCTTCCCGGCCTTTCTTGTGCTCACCTCGTCTCTTCATCCTATTGCTTATTCATAAGATAAGTGTTCCTTAAATGGCTCCCAACTGCTACCCCCCCCCCCCCTTTGGCTCATTTGTCCCATTCATACACCTAAACACAGCAGTGTTTGTTTGGCTTTCTCACCTGATGCATCTTTTTATTCGGGGTCTTCGAGATCAACTCAGTAGTTCACCCACGGCTCCTGTACACAGAGATGCCTTTGTTTCATTGAAACTGTTAAAACTCTCATTCGTTTTTCTTTCTCTTATACAGCACTTCATGTATTTGTCCTTCACTCTACCTTTTGATGTGGGACTAGAAGCTTCTAAATCTGTGGATTGTAGAGATCAGAGCATCCGAAGCAGAGTTACGACCCAGTTCCACTCCTAACGCTGTCTACCGACGTACGGTATTCCGTTCAAAGTTGGTCCTGATTGGAACATTTGCTAAGGAGTTGTTTAGCTCAGTCACTGAAAATGGTTGCTCACGAGAAAAACAATGCCATTTTCAGGCAGTGGTTATTTGACTCTTGTCACCACAATGCCCACAGAATTTCTTTGCGGTCTACGAAACTGGCGTTGGGCCTTCATATGCCTCGGTGGAAATGAAATACAGCCGGGTTGGGCTCAGCCAAAGCGAACCGGATTAAAGTCAGAGCATGCCTGAACTATGTCAAAGCATCTTGGATGGAATATTCTTGCAAATTCTCGGTGCGCAGAGGTGATTCTCGGCTTGGTGTCATGGACGGCCTCCCTTGTTTTCCACCTTCCTTTGAAGGGAACTTTGTGACCACCAAGTATAACCTGTCGGCTGCTTACATCCCTTCGCTCCAAAAGAAAGAGGTCGGCGCCGTGGGACAGAGGATCCAGCTAGCTCCTTTAGCGGGCCATCACACAGGTAAACACTCCTCTCGGGCGACTTTGGCCAACGGACTAAAGATGGGCTGTGGGTGGGCCCCACCGGCTGATCCTCGCTGGAGAAACTGTCCTCCTTTGTCTTGTCCCAAACTTCCTGTTTCGGAGCGCGTGGGTGCAGATGTGAAACTCACTTGCACTCTTTCCCCTCATCCGTCTTTCTTCCAGTCAATCCTTCCTCTTCTCCCGAAATTAAAAAAGACCGAGCAAAATGTTCAAAACCAAAGTCCAGCTCCTCTTTAAGTGATACGAATGAAGGTATTGTGGTTTTGGCAGCAGCTCCTCCTGCGAATTCCGTTGGACGGCCTCCGATGCGCTAAAACACCGATTGGCTTCTTCTTTCAGATTACGAGGCTTGGAAGACGAGGACAGACAGAAACCAGGTGGCGAAAGGGAGCAACTACTCTGCTCTGGGGAAGACTTCGGGGAACCACATGACCAGAGCTCCCGCCGTCCAGCCGGTCCACGGCAGGGTGGACTGGACTTCCAAGTATGGTGGAAATCGGTAGTTGGGGGCAGGAGGTGATTCGTCTTTTGCTGGTTGTCGGCCAAATTGCTGAAAAATAAGCAGTCAGAAGAAGCTTGAATGCAACCCCCCCCCCCCACCCCAAATGGCCGGCAAGAGCCAATTCTCTGACCTTTGTATGAGGTTTTACATGTAGCTTCTAGCACATGCTGGATTTATGTATGAACTATTTGAGGGCTGGACGGATGTCTAGACGCGTGGCTGGCCGGATAGATTGATGTTTCTACTGCTGACGTTGCCTCTGCGTTTATTCACCTCTGGAACCTGCCGGCACAAGTCTGTACTGTCACGGATTACGCTGCAGGAATCAAGACATATTATGTATATTATTTGTATTTGTTTTTATACGAATCAGTGGATAAAGGCAAACTAGTGATGATAAAAAAAAAAGAAAAAAAATCACATGAAATATCTCTATGGACTTTTTATTTCAATCTCTTTATACAAAATGAGCTTGACATACAATATATTTCGTACTCCAATCCATAAAGCATTGGCTTGAATTGATATTTTGATGTCAACCGGCTGTATGCAATTGTCAAGGATTACACTTTGGCCATCAGGACTGCTGAGGTTTGTTCAGCAACACCATGCTGAGTTTCCCCACCATCAGTAGACTTGGAACGCAAGGGAAAAATGGGATTATTTTTGACAGCGTGCGAATGGAATCGCGCGGGCAGTGGCGCAAGCTACCTTGCACCCGCCATTAGGCCGGCAGGCATGAACTTCCTGGAGCCGTAGAACCTTTTTCCCATGACACCTGTCAGTGCGCCCGATGTAGCTGGAAGACACCGCGGTCCATTCAAAATGGGAACTTGTGAAAAAGGAAAACACATTATCGTACAAAATCGTTACCGAGAGACAGCCAAATGTTAGCGGGGTCATTGGAGATCTGATAGGCGCCGACGCCTGCGAGACCCCCAAAGAGAAGCCCAGCAGCCAGGGAAGGAACACTGCCTGAAAGGAGCCACAATCAAGAGCTCATCGCCTGCATTCGGGATCCGGACATGCGGTATGGCTCAAGGAAGCGCATCAGCAGCACTTACCTGCTTTCATATAGCCGACGACTCCCCCCGACGCCACCAGGGCTGCGTATCCATATCCCACCCAATCCACAGACATGTTTGACACCTGCCAAGGCCAGTGCGCTCATAATTCGTCTCAATGGCATTAAAATTGTGGCAAAACAACAAGCGCAACAATAAACTTACGACTTATGGAACCGGTTTAAAATCATACTGCTTCTACATTAGAAATAAAAGTTGTGCGGGGCAACTCGATTTTGTCAAGAAGCTTTGCGCAACATTGCCAATGCTGACAGTGGTAAAGGTCATGAATAATGCCGACCTATAGTGACGTAGCCCTACAATCAGACTACAGTATTACAATTTAGAAACTGTAGTACTTGGTACCCGTCGCCAACTTTGGGTTCACATTCAGTCCAGATGACGTACAACAACACTCGCACATACATCATGCACTTGATATCTGATGTAACCATGCAACTAAACATTAAAAATAATGTATGTGCCAACGACATTAAAAGATGTAGCAGGACTATGTTGTTTCATTTTTTTACGCGCCTGGCTGAAGAGATAAGACCAACTGCCACTACGCGCACTCGATTCATACGCATTTACATTCACCCAAATGTAAAAGCAACATGCGTTTCAAAATGAAGCGACTTCGCTTTACGCCCGCACGCAGAGTCAATGTCATACAGAAATGTTGAAACGCAAAAATAAAATACAACCTGGCTCGTCTGGTTTGTCCTCTGTCGTTGGCAATACGTACCTCGTTCCCTGCCGGAAACTAATTGTTGTGACACAAAGCTTTGGCGAACTGTATGATGGGAAGATGAGTTCTTTATGCTAAACGGTTGCTGGACATTTTTTTAAAAAATGTCATTAACCACATAATATCATTATTTTCAATATGAAAAAAAAACATTATTCAAGATATCAAAAATAAATATAAACTCGTTCGATTCTATGTTCCGCTCGTACTCTTAAAGAATCCTTCATTTGATATATTTTCAGTTACTCTAATCCAGGCATGTCCAGCTCCGGTCCTGGGGGCCGCCGTCCTGCCTGTTTTGCCATCTCTCCCGGCTGCAACACACCTGATTCAGGTGATCAGCTCATTAGCCAGCTTTGAACAGCACGAGAACCTTCCTGATGATTTGGATCAGGTGTGTTGCACCTGGGAGAGCTGCAAAACAGGCAGGACAGCGGCCCCTGAGGACCGACTTGGGACAGCCCTGCTCAATTCGAACCCCCCCCCCCCCCAACCCCACACACACAACCTGATAATAATAAGAATAAGAATAAATATTTAAGTACAGTAACAAAAGACAAACATCCATTTATTCATGTAGAATTGAGCCCAGATTCTGAACATTGTTTTATGTTAGATTTATTTGATCCCACTTTGCAAATGTTGAGACGTTGTTCGTTGCATGAAGTCAACAAACGTGACACAATGACAAATGCAACATGGTGCTTCGCCTCACTTTTTGGAGCGTAAACTGTACATTTATTTTTAAGCAGAAGATGGCGCCAAAGGATCAAGACTAAGTTGCGTTGAGATGCCACCTCCATACCCTTCACTTTTCTGTCGAAGGGGGGCGTTCGAAGACCACAATTTATGCACCTCGGGGTCGCACGCGTTGGCTCAATAGCGATTGTTCACCACACGCACATTCCGTGTATTAAAAAAGGTAGAAATTTTAGTCAATCTTACAAAGGGTCCTTTAAAAAAATATTTCATTTTATCTGTAAATATATGTTTACAAAAACAACTTTGGAAGTCACACCGGTGCTAACACGACACTATGAGGAATACCTGCAAAAACGGCACCAAGCCCATCAACAACAACAGTAAAGTCAGTAAAGAGTGAATCCATAAATACAAAAACATTGTTTGCATTGCTGCTGTAATAATCATTTGAATATGAATGGATACACAGAGTGCCCGAGGTGCACTTTCTGACGCTTATTAAAGACAGCTTGCGGGTTGAGGACGACATCATACGCCTCGGGCCTGGTGAATAACAAGCTCCAGACAAACAGGCTAGATATTCAAATACAGCTATTTAAGAAAACTCAATAGAGTCGCTAACTCCTCTAGTTTTAAAACAATATTCACCAAGTTTTTTGACCCGATGAGGTCAGCTTTTAAAATGTCTAATTTTAAATAACAACAACGTATATAAACGAGCTTATATACGTTGCGGCTGCAGAAGAATGAAAGCATGCAGTGCAAGAGAGGAACAGAAAATGCATTGAATAATTAAGACTACTGTTATGATCATTTATTTTATATTACATTATATTATATGTAATATTATATTATAATAAATATTTAAATATTTACAGGTTTGATAAATTTTTAATAAAATTTATCAAACCTAAATAAATAATATTTACAGGTTTGAGCAACAGCACCACGAGCTGTGCGTGTGTGTGTGTGTGCGTGCGTAAGTGCCTGCTTGCGTGTGTACGTGCGTGTGTGTGTGTGTGTGTGTGTGTGTGTGTGTGTGTGTGTGTGTGTGTGTGTGTGTGTGTGTGTGTGCGTGCGTGCGTCCGCGTTCACATGCG
>CAAKHF010018650.1:6296-18192 GCA_901007745.1 Hippocampus kuda | reverse complement strand
CGCACAAAAGGAAGCAGAAAGAACATTCTTGCTCACATCCCAAGGGTGGCCATCTCAATCGGATCTGGTCTCACACACACACACACACACACACACGCACACACACACACACACACACACACACACACACACACACACACACCACACACACACACACACACACACACACACACACACACACACACACAGCCTCCTTCCCACTGTTAATTAATTGAACTAATTACGGGTCCTCATGTCAGTTCCTTTGCCTTATCTCAATCCCACAATGCACTTGATCACAAGCTGCTGTGTTGGAGACGCTACGTGATAAATTCCCTCTGTCCCCGCGACAACAAAGTGACAACGACGGACGCCACGCACACACTGCAAGGCGGCGTGTTCTCCGCTCATCTCATACAAGAAGAAGGCACAAACAGGCCAAACGGTGAACGCTTGGCAAAATGTTTGAGGGCTTTAATTGAGGAAGCATCTGGTGTTTTATGATAGCATTAACCAGTCTTGATGATTCATAATAGAGTCTGATTTAGCATTAAAAAAAAAAAATCTCACAAAATATGAAGAGAACATTTCCATTTTCAAGCGTTATCTTACAAGAACATGCAATGCAATTTTATCTCCTTTTTTTTTTTTTTAGAAATGTTAATTGGAAAATATTTCCAGGAGAAAAACAAGGAAAAAATATGTGGATATCTATTTGTTGTGGCCCCTCACAACTTAACAGACCACAACTGATTCCTTCTTTTTTCTGAGGGAACGCGAAACCTTTCAACGTGGCTTCAGTGGAGCCGCATAACAGAAAATCAAATTGGAGACATCAAAGTCAGCCATTGTGTGTGTGTGTGTGTGTGTGTGTGTGTGTGCGTGCGCGTGTGTGGGAGGAAGCAAAGAAGCCACTGCGGACTCCAGAAGCTATTAGCAACAATTGTAAAAAAAAAAAAAACTGGATTCATGGGCTGCTTGACTCATCATCAAATTGACTGACAGTGTCTCACGTGGGAGGTGTAAACCGCTGACCTCCTCCTCATGTGCATTCGCGCAACAATCGATAGTGAGCGCGTGCACATCGTCAAAGTATTTGTGCACAAGCCTTGTGGATGTCCGTGAGGGGGCGGCGGCGCTAATTGGACAGACTCGGGGAAGATCCCGGAGGGACGGGACCCATTTCGGAGAGGGCAGCTCCCAAGTCTGACCACCAAATATATAAAGCGTAAGATAACGTGAACTAGCTTGCGGCCACTGAGTCGTTGCGTTAAGCGAGGTTTGCGTAGGCTGGTCTTTGTCTTTGTGATCATGTTTGTGTAGAAACATAGTCTACTATGTTCCTACCACTGCTTTGAGTTAATCCTTTGATGCTTGCTGAACTGAATTCATGACAGGTGCATCTGACCGACTGCGTTATGTTTGACACTGGAACGGATTAATACACTTCATATTATCTCCTATGGGACAAAATGCTTTTGAAATTGGGAACAAATCATATGTCGACCAGCCTCACAGAACGGAATGTGTTCAATCTCTGAGGTTCCGCAGGCTAGTGTATCAAGTCATGTGTGCTAACGTCGCATCAGGAAACAAAAAGGTCAGCGGAGCGCAAGAGGGATTTTGTGCCGCGATGTTTTTCTACCTGTGGAGAAATTAACAAAGCAGTCAGAAATGATCAGCCGTGAAATTTGAGTTCTGTCTTTGACGCTGATGAATACTGAAAAGCTCCATCGAAAAGATGCTAGCATGTGTTGTACTGAAAAAAGTTGCTTTTGTTGCATGGCTACTTCCATTTAAGTTGCCAAACAAGTTGAGAAACTTTGCTTCTCTGAACTCTTGCGGAAAATATTGAGTAAATTGTCTTGTAAAAGCCCACTTATGTTAAGTCATGAACTGCCCCCCCCCAAGAAAATATAAAGAGCAACAGAAAAACAAGGGCAACATAAAACAAGCGTGCTAAATCAGCTAATTAAATCAGCTCATTAAAGCGCCCTTATCAAATATCTGCCCCTTGTCTATTTTGTAGTTGGGAAAAGTTTTGCATGTTTTTAGCCCCTTAAATGTGCTTTAATGCGATTAGGCATCAAAAAAATGCCTCTGGAGCAGAGCCGCTTCACTTTTTTTAATAACGCGCAGTTGCTAATTGACTAAAAGGTTCCATTCACATTTACATGGACTGAAACAATTTCATGTTTATTTCATTTATCCATATAAGTTTAATTCTCATTTTCAGGCCCGCGAGCAAGCGGCCAATTGGGGCAAAAATATTTATAATTCATATTCAGCCCTTGCATAGTTTGGCCCTTAATTTGGCAGAATGCAACGCGTTTGCAAGAATATAAAAATAATAAAGGAAAAAAATGACAACCCCGTGAAGTCAGTCTGTGTGCACATCGCCCCATCATCATGGCTCACGTGTTTCTCATTTGGCAAAACAACTAAAGAACCCAAAGTGTCCATTGTGCGTCACGTCACCTGACATGCGGCTGTGTTGTGGCATTCGACAACAGTGACATCACATGCGCGTCAATCACTAATTCATGAAAACACAATAGCGAAATTATGCACTGATTTTCAGAGTGACGATTTCCACATTGCGTGGCCACTTGTTGCTGGGGAGAATTTGCGGGGCTAAATCATTTGAGTCTTCAAAGTCTGTCTGATTCACTTTGCAGTCTTCAACTTGAAGCATGTGGCCCCCGCCCCTCTGTATTAACAACAAATATACATGAGATAAGATGGAACATTTTCTTTGCCTTTTTACAAAAAGGAGCGGCAGAAGAAGAAGGAAAACCCCCCCAGCTTACCTTTGAAATATTTGGATAACAAATGTTATCCAAATATTTTCTGAAGGGAAGTTCAGAGACGCACATTCGCTCTCACATTTTACTAATCCAATCAAAATGACAGATCTAAAAACTAATATAAAATGTACTATATCGAGTACTTTTTTCCCCCTGAAATGTTGACTCTCTCTTTATTTGAACACATCTGTACTTCTTACTCCTTGCTTTGTCAAAATAACGTCTTTTTTTTTCCCCCAACATCATGACGTCAAGAACGACATCAGCTATTTGGACTCATCATGCGTAGTCTTCACATTCTCTTGTATTGCCCCAAAATATTAACCTGTGCCGTTTAAACCTGGATGCGAATTCTCGTGAGCTCCTGCTCTTGTCCCACACGCGCGCGCACATCAAAAAGAACCTTGAGTGAAACTGCTTGACACTAATCCATCCCGTAGCAGCGTTTCAAGTAGTCATGGCTGTCACCTTCCCCTCAGCGGCACAAGTGCACCCTCAGTGTGTCTTCAGGGCCCAGAGACATCATCCGGGGCGGCGTTGGTTCCGCCATGCTTTTCTTTCAACACCCACTGCAAAAAAAACAAAACAAAGCTCACAAAAAAAAAAAGCAAACAAAAAAAATGGAATTCAGCTGCTTGAGGGAGAGCACAGAGCCCTCCTTCATTGTGCAGCAACAAGATTAAAGGGTAAGGGTCAGGAGAGGGGGGGGGGCAAATATAGATCATGGCCCTATTAACAATAGCAACATCATTGTGGATGAACTGGCAAGGTGGAGGGAGGACAGAAAGTGAGCGTCTTGGGCTAGGCGAAGGAATTTATCACAGAGTCGGCGCGGCGAGATCATTTGCCTCTTGACAGGATCATTACGACATTCGGCGCTCCCGCGACCGCCGCGCAATTTTAGCCCTCTTCCTTGTATGGAATTTTAATTGAATTAGCTCGACTGGTTACACATGGTGCTGCCGATAACATTTGCCGTCTTATATGGTCTTGATGGGAGCGGGTTAATGATTTTAAGAAGGCCAAGAAGACAGAAAAAAATAAAAAAATAAAGACAAGGTGTTTTATGCTGATTGCAGTACGCTCAATTTCGTTCCCTCTTTTGACTCTTTTATTAACCCTCAGCCAGTCTTGCACGTCAGCGCCCGTGGAAGCCGAGGGCACCGGTATAGACGCGATATGGTTGGGGGAGCTCAACATGTTGGTGCTCGAATGATGAATGATGGCGGTCACGCTCGGAAAGACCACGCAGGAGGGGAGTCATGGCGCTGCAGGCTGACAACAAGGTGTCTCCTGGTTACTTTGATGCTACATTTGAGCAGCCATTAAGGAGACGAGATTAATGGATGCGCGCCATGCTAACGCGCGCTAAGGTTCACGTAGCAACATGATTCTTTCTGACATTGAGGAAACAGGGCCAGATCAATGCATGAGTGGGTACTTCGTATGCTACAAGGCCTAAAAATGGCCATGGGCTTGAGACATCCATTGGATGGAAATACTCAGCCACCACTTCCCGACGTCCCTTAGGAAAAAAAAACAAAAAAAACATACAGGCACGGGAAGAACATGCTCACTCGACACGGGAAAGCCGGAGCCTGTAATCAGATCCTCGACTTCTGAACTATGAGACGGACGTGCTAACCTGTCAAGCACTGTGCCGCTGCTTATATTCATTGATAATACAAAGCAGCACAATTGCAATAATGCACCAAAGCAAAAAAAAGAAGACGCTCCATGTCGTAGTCCAACACGCCGATGCGCAACTGCCCTGAAACTCCATAACATCATTTCCCAGCCATCACTTTCTTCAGTGACCCATATAATGTCCTATGGAGGGCCTTGTTAATGCCCGATTGGGCCCCAGCCATCAGGAGGCACAGTGTTGCATGCTGGGACATGGGCAATCACTTTGCATTGATTCGCAGTGACCCTTGTGTCCAAAGGGAAAAGTGTCCTGTGCCCCCCTCCCACAAAGGGTGACCAAGTAAAGGGGTCGAGCATTCATGCGTGTGTGTGCATTTCTTCACTGGTAACGTGTGAAGATAAAGGATGACCATTTTATGTAATGTAAATTTCCCCAGTGTGGGACAAATAAAGGATATCTTATCTTATCTTATGACCGACGGAGCTCTTCTTTGCACTTCCAGTCTCGACAATTCTGATGATGCCTTTCAAGCTACCGGATTATGAAGTATGGTCAACTTCTCAGTCTCGAATGTTGATTTCTGCTTTTCAGCCATTGATAAGGATCGTTATCAGGCTTCCGCTTGGTGACGAGCTGATCATTTGAATCAGGTGGGAGGGGTGGGGTGGGGGAGGCATTGAAAATGGTCTGGATAGGGGCTCTCAAGGACCGGACTTGGTAACCCCTTTATCAACGACATCATTGGAAACCTCCAAAGACACTGCAGTGACACATCCGGAGTCAGGAATCTTCCTATTAAAGAAAAAGAAACTTTTTTTTTTTTTAAGATGAGAAAAGGCTGCCCTTAATAAATCATAAACCATACCAGTGTTGTGAACTAAAAAGGAAACAAAGGTCGATCGAACCCGAGCCTGTTGCGCAAACTCATTTTCGTCCTTCAAAAACAAAGAGACATTTTTATTTAGCAAAAAATGTTTAATCTCTCCTTGATGCGTGTTTATGTACAAGTAGTAAATCTGCAAAGTAGGAAATAACAGAATATTTACACAATGAATGTTCACCTGCAAACTCGTGTGACAGTTGCTTCAAGTCTGAGACACTAAAAATGGTTCTAAAATTCCTTTGCCACTTGGTCTCAACTGGATTTCTGGTTGTCTTGCTTGGTATGCAGCTCAGTATGAAGACTGTGGGGGGGGGGCAGGAAATCAAAGAGGCGGGTGATCGGACTTTTTCTTCAGAGTGTTACACCAAAGCATGACGTTGTTGTGACACACATGCTTTCCAACACATTTTGAGCTAGTCCACGATCAACCCCAACAGTGCAAACATGACTGATGCTTCATTCAAAGCACCCGTTGCCACTTGATTAACAACGAGAAGCATGAAGAAGGAAAAGAAATGAAAAAAAAACACAAGCAGACCATGAACCTGAGAGAGAATGAGTCCAGAATATTCGTCATGTCGCCGCTTTTTTGACTGGTGTGCTTCTGCAGGGACGGGGGTGGGGGTGTGATCGTCCACGTGTTACACTGTACTGATCCGTACTCATCCTTCACATGTAACGGCGCCCCAAACGTACGGATGTGGCACGAATGTGATGCATCGCTCACAGATGGGAAATAATGTTTCGCAAATGGACACTTTTTTTTTTTTTACAGGATTTCCCAAATCTGTGCGCGTGGCAAGTAAACTAATCAAGTGGTAAAATGTATCCAGTTGAACTTCCGACAACGTCTCACTCATGTAAACAAAGTAGTGTGTTGACTTTGAACTAAGGGACCGAAAAAAAAATTAATAATAATAAACTGGAGAGCCACAGCATTTATGATCAGCATTAAATGACAGCCCAAAAAGATGGACTGGAAAAACTAATGACAAGAGTTTTAAAGCAGCAAAGTCACATTTCCATCACAAAGACACAGATGCTCATCATTTGGACCCCCACTGAGGTCCCATCAAGTACTTCTTACCTTCAGGCTACCTGAAGATAGTTTTTGTGTTTGTGTGTGGGGTTTTTTTTTTTGTTTGTTTTGTTGTTTTTTGTTTGCCTTCAGCGTACCATCAAATGTACAATTTACATGTTTTTTTTTGGGGGGGGGGAACAAAACAACCTGATTACAAAATGAACACGTGAAAAAGTATACAATTTACAAATGAAACCATCATCGAGACCGCAGTTTGGTTTTTGCTGAGCAGAGAAAAGCAAAATCAAAACGGGATTTCTCGACAGCAAGTCGAAAAGAAGCCGACTTGAGCGCCGGGGTTCAAGGGGCGGAGTTCGTCTTTCAAGCCGCTGGTGGGCAACGGCGGCCCGGGCTTGACAAAGAAGAGCTGCGGGTTAGGAGCATGATGACCTCCTTCGGACAAGAATACGCTCGGCACATCTGTGTCCAGCCAGCAACATTTTGGAACATGAATAAAACATGTGGCCTCTGGCTAAGAAAGACACCATCCGACTTTGTTCGACACGACAGCTAAGCGCCCGCCTGACCTCACCGGGCTCCCGCGACTCTCGTGGCGATGTCACTAAACGTTCTTCTTCGTGCCGTCTTGTCGCGTTTTCGTGGAACCGGCGTGAGGCAAAAAGTATTTGGCCTCCCCTCAAATACTCTTTGAAGCGGACGCAGCAGCGTGACCCCAAAACGAACCGCCCGCTGTCTTTTGTCTTCTTCTGACGGTCTCCAACGTTTCATTTCAGTCACAAGGCATGTTCATATTAAAAATCATACGGTAGCACATTCCATCTAACAAAATGTCTTTGCACTAAACAACATTCAAAGGAAACATGGCACAGTACGACTTTTTTTTTCTTGGTTTTTTTTTTCTTTTTGTTTGTTTGGAGCGTTTTTCTTTGCACTTCATCTATCAAATGTACTGTTGTATCTTGTCTCTTGTTTAAAACCAAAAAGGGGGAGGGAAAAAAAAAAAAAAGAACACCGCTCTCTCCCTAACTTTTAAAAATGTCGCTGTATTTATATATAACATCTCTATATTCTTCATTTGTAGCGTTTCTGTAAATTGTGCAAATTCAGCAGTAATACAAGTGGCGAGAGATCAGAGAGTGGGCAGTTGATTACATTTATACAAAACAATTGGAGGGTGGGGTGGGAGAGAAAAAAAAAAAGCCAACATCCTGACACGTGAGCCACAAAGCTTCTCTCCATTGTGCACGAGAGGCCCCGCATGGAGTTCTTTCAAAAAACATCCACAGGAACCAAAAGCTCTCACTGACACCTTCTCCATGAACGCAGCGTGTGAAAATGTCCGCTCGGTCACACATACACGAACACACGTAGGGCATACACAGACCCGCCCACCTCTGCCGACCCCCCTTTGCGTTTTGCAGTATACCGCCTCGAAGCTTTTGCAGTTTGTGTTGGTTGTCTGTGAGCGAGGGAGATGGATGGACGCCGGCGTCGGATGATCCTCAGCTCGTCAGGGCCATTGTGTCGATGACCTGCTCCAGCTTGCTCCGCAGCCGCTGCCTCCTCGCCTGTTCGTCCCGCTCCAGCGCCGACAAGATCTGAAGATAGAGGAGGGGGGGAGCAAGGGTTGGCGCATTTCTAACAGCAAGCGGCGCGGTCGTTAGGGGGTCAGCCCATGTCAAATCAACCAACCCAGAATTTCTTTGCCCTTCACCGCTCCCGATTTTTTGTTGTTGTTTGAGGTGTGGTTGGAAATGGAAGGAAAAGGCAACAACGTATTACTTCTCAAACTCTTAAAAAGAGAGATCGAGGCGAACAAATGTTCATATAATTAGCGATATCGACACAACTTCATATTGGGGCTGGACAAATGATCGAAAAGTAAGGGTGATTTTGAGTTCGGCTTCTCACGAAATTAAAAACATGATAATCGAAGAAAAACGATTCATGTGTCGAGTGGTGCGGTGTGTTTGCAAGTTCCCGACGTTGTGAAAGTACCCTGAATGCACCATTGGTTGTGTAGCAAGCGTGTGACGCGTCCGTGATTCTGCCGTCCATGAGTGTATTTTAAGCCGTTTAATGACACCCAAGTTGGAGTTAACCAATAAACTAAACACAACAAAGAGAATTACACACATTTAAATAATTTTTTTTTTTTTAAAAAAAAGCAGCTTTAAGAGTTGCCAGTGCTAATGCTAAACGCAATGTAAAATCCAAATGACATGCTACAGGAAATTAGCATTGCGTTTGGGAATGATATTCCATCAAATAATGAATATCCACACAAATAATACAATGACAACCAAAAGCACACATCCCTCTCCGTCCCCATCGATGTGTCTCAGATATGCGTTTGACATTTTGAATTGCGGCGCCGAAGTAAATGACGCCTCCCACAATCTTGCGGCAGTAAACGCCACTCTTCAAAGAGTTGCCCTTTCATCAGGCGGTGGTGCCGAGGTGGGGATGTAATGAACTCCACCGGGCTGATGCGTTGCGCCGCTTTCGGTTTAAACTTAACCTTAAATGTCAGCTTTACAGATGTCACGTCTCCCCCTTGTAGCTGGTGTCATTACTACCAAATACGCCAGCAACAAGGGGAGACGTGACATCTGCAAAGCCGACATTTAAGGGGGAAGTTGAAACCGAAAGCGGTGCCGTACGCAGCGAAGCTGAACGTTACAGCCAGTTTCTCGAAAAGGTGAGCTCACGTCGTTCAAGTTGCTGATCTCCCGTAACTCGACGTGAGCTCTCACCTCGTCCTTATACTTGACAATGTACGAGTAGATCTCGTGGATGGCAGACATGCTGTTAAACTGGTTGGAGTGCAGCCGCGACTGCTCGGCCAAGTAGGCGCTCATGTCCTGGTCGCTGATGGCCGACATCCTCGAGATGTCAGAGTAGTACCTGGAGGAACACGAATGACAATCATTGACAGGAAGTCTCAATGAGGCCCGCTGGGTGCTTCGGACATACACACACACCTCTCCACCCAGTTCTTGTAGTTGGGGATGTCTTTTGCGTAAAGCAGCTTGTTGGATGGCGACTCCTTCCCTAATTTATGCTCGGACGTCGAACAGGAGTCCATGAAGGTCTGGGCCACCACAGACAAACAGGCGTCTGTAATGCTGTTCTTGTGGATGTCGAAGACGAACTGCGGGTTCTTGATCACATTGACCCAGAAGCGCAGGGGGAGGCTGCAAGGATGGAGAAAGAACAAGACGCAATGAAAAAAGCGAAAGGTGGACTCTTCAGCTGCTGAAGGTTGAAGGAAGCCGAACTAAAGCATCTCATTCATTAAATATGCCAACAAGGGTTCGGCACTTATATCGGAAAATAGAAGAGAGCTTTTTTTTTTTTTGGATCATTCATATGCAGTGTTACTTTGATGTGACCGAGCTCATCAATCAGCTGACAGTGAAAACTCGATTTAATTAACCAGGCGGAGGGCTCATTCATTTGATCCAATTGATGCTCAACAAAATGACGATGCTCAACAAAGCACGTCTGATAATCATCATGAGTGATAAGGACAGATTAAAAAAAACAAAACACTCCAGGTAAGGGAATATTGTCACTAATAAAATTATTTGCACAGCATCTCGAATGAAGGCCTTTCCGCGTAGTGCGTACTAACTCACCAGTTACTCTTCCAAGTGTGCCGGACGTCCGAGTCCGAGATGGAGTGTTTGTCGGCCTGCTCGTCCAGGAAGTCAAACATGTACTTGATGGCGAGCGGCAAAGCGCTGCCTCTGTGGGCCGTGCTGAAGATGGTCTCAAACAGGTCGTCCACAAATTTTTGGAGCGTGCCCTAAGTGGGAAAAGTTTGGGTTCAGATAACTGAGAAATGAGACACAGATGGGTGACGGACGACTCCAACGCTTACGCTGAAATTAAGGAAAGGTAGCGCCGCAATCATTAATTAGGCATCGCATCTTGGCTGATGGTGTAGCTGTAGGCGACGGCTGTCACTGGCAGGTGTTTGAGTGTTGCTTTGCTTTTACAATCCCAACTTGGTGACGTGCTGAGTGCTCACTCTGCTTTTTAGTCATTCAGATGGCTCCCAATGAGAGTTCAGCCCAAGGCTGTTTGACAATTTTTTTCTTTTTACCTCTCTCTCTTTTTTTGTTTTTTTTTTTAATGACATCACACAGACTTTTTTCAGTCATTAAAAGTACTTCTGAAGCTGAAGTGATATGATGGGGTCCTCAAGCTTCCACAAACACTTGTATTCAAACATCCTGGCCACATCTTACGAAAGCTTCTTTTAAAGCATCCAGACTTCCGACAATCGGTGCGCTAAACCCACAAAAGCTGCGGGCGTGTCATGAGTAAGAACAAACTGCGGCGCTTCCTCGTTGCCTTCCCTTGGCGTTTCCTTGTTAATGACTTCCTGATTGAGGCGAGGCAGATCGTGTTCAACGTGCTGCGTGAACAATGGGAACGGCGAGCTAATGAGTGGAAACGTCAGGGGAGAGGAAGCATCGGGGTGAGATGAGTCACTGAGGAATGCTTCGCGTAACACTCTTGGCAGGCAGCGGGAAAGTGTCGACGGCGTCTGTGTACATGTGCAAGTGGAAAGCTCGCATGTCACAACTTTGGCTGCTGAACTTCATGCGGAAACAATGAGATTTCCTGGTTTCGAGCCGTCCAGGGTGTGCTATGTCGTCTTTCAGAACGACGGGACTGCAAAAAGGATACGCGCGTGAGAAAACGGATGAATGGAACGTCAATGAATAAAATCCGAGTTTTAAGTCGGACACATTTCAGCTGCAACATTTGACAGCAACACGCTGAAAATGGATGGATGGAAAGTTGTATCGTTAGAAATCAGGTGTTTTGGCATGAATGAAGAAGTAATGTAACATTACAACATTGTAAAATAAATGATGTCATTCATAATATATCAGTGGATCAGAAAATGGATGGATGGATGTTTAATATATCAGATACTGCATTTTGGAAGTAACTTGCCCGATAAATAAATAATTCCCGTTCTCCACCAAAACATTTCAAAATGACAGGCCGCCAATCAAATTGTCAGCGCGACAACTCAAGGATGAAATGCGCAGGGATGTCGACTGTTTTGCTCATCAACCTTCCGCCTTGGGGGGGAGGGGGGGGGGACAGCAAGTGAGAACGCATGCATGATGAAAGTGTATTGTGGAGGTCGTGGAGGAATTTGGAGAGTAATGATTGCAGGGTAAAGGCTTTGGCCTCGAAGCCCCGAGGCCACCAAGAGAGAGTCCAGTAATGCCAACAAACAACTCAATAGTCAAAGGTCATCTTACTAATTAAGACACACATTTTTTTTTTTTTGGCAAAGGTTATGAACAATGTTAATGAGCTCCGAGACCAACACAAAACAAATGTCAACAGGGGGATGCTGAGGAAGTCGTCTTTGAGCTCAAGATGCCCCCCCCCCCCCCCCCCCCCCCCCCCCCCCCCCCCCCCCCCCTTTCCCCGCCCCCCCCCCCCCCCCCGCCCCCCCCCCCCGCCCCCCTCGCCCCCCCCCCCCCCCCCCCCCCCCGCCCGGG
>CAAKHF010018638.1:2088-41869 GCA_901007745.1 Hippocampus kuda | reverse complement strand
AAAGGGGAACACACCTCAGGTTGATAACACACACACACACACACACACACACACACACACACACACACACACACACACAGATACAGATTAACATTGAAGTAGCTTGACATTTAAGTATCTGAGGAGCATCTTGCAAAAGACTCCCTTTTTTTTAAATCATTATTTTTTTTTTTTGTCAGACAACTACACAACATGACAAATGGCTGCGTTTGTTGCGGCAGTGACAAACTTACGTTCAGTTGCGCATTGGCCTCATTTTGTATGCTTTCAAACGTGTACTTCTCCGAGCGTCTCTGGCGCATCTTGAACAGTCGGGAGCCTCTGTTGGACAGCAACGACAGCTCTTCCAGCATGATGTCTTTGGGGGTGCTGTGTTTCTTTCCCAGATCCATCACGTCACCTGGGATCACAAGGAAAAATGCAGAAGGAACATGTGGCACACATGCAGTTACATGTGACCACACTCATAACTCAAAATACTTTTATTGTCTTAAATAATCTTTCCCCGAACGCTCTGATCTAATGTAGACATAAAATATACATGTCCTTTCTAAAAAAAAAAAAGTGAGCCTACCCACTGACCTGAATGAGCAGATCTTTTTGTTGCTTGTTTTTTTTTTTAGTTTGTTTATATCACGATTGCACCCTTCAACATTTGAAAATTACATTCTACGACAATGAAGTGTCGATTTGAATTAAATTAATTGTGCAGCCCGAGTTTGTGCATTATGATTTTGATGCCCTGATTAATTGTGCGACTCCTTGTGGTATTACGCATCTCTGGCCACCGGGGGGCAGTATAATACATACAGACTTTGTACACAGATTCGATGCTCAAACATTCACCTCAACTGTCTCGAGCACTTTAAAACAAGCATTGAAGAAGTAAGTCTGTTGCAAATAAACTGCAATAATATTAGTCGTATTTGCCCGTGTGTGTTGTCGCATGCTCTGCGTGTCTTGCTCTCATTTGTGTTCGAATATAATTTGTTTAAACGACGGCAAAATCATTTCTAGTTTTGTTTGCCCACCTCTGTTGTCGTTTGCTATTACTGTAAGTGTTAGCATTAGCCGAATTAAAGGCAAAGTTGTATTTGTAACTAAGAAACTCACAATTGTACTGGATAGCCACTGATTTGACCAAAGTTTCTAGAGTTTCTTTTGAGGCTGATTCTGGACGAGAGGCGGGTTACAACCTGGACTGGTCGCCAGTTGCAGGACACTAGTAAAAAATCATTCACACTCATATTCACACCTATGGACAAGAGAGAGTCTTCAATGAAAACATATACAGTACACATGTGATGTATGTGAAAGGAAGCCAAAGTACCAGGGGGAAAAAACAAACACCAGATACGGCGAGATCACGTAAACTCCACACAGGAGGGCCTGAGCCAAGATTCAAATGGCAGACATGCTAAGCATTTGATTACTGTAATTCACATGTTTCCTGAATAAGATAATAAGATAATCCTTTAAAATTTAAATAATCCTTTAAAAATAAGCAATGTCACTCAAGGATATTACATCAGAATAATAATTTTTTGGTGACTAGAACTATTAAAATGTACCGGTAATGCATGACAGCCACAGTAAATAACAATGAGCCAGTAAAACAACAAGCAATTTGTAAAATGGCGACTACAAACACTTTTGGTTGGTTACCTCTCTGATTATTTCCTTGCTCGCCAAAGGGGAGAATTATCACTAATCACCTCAACAAGTTACAGTTAAGATGTATGATATTTAAGTGTCTTGGATATGTCTTTACTGTATCCTATTGCATTTTCGTCATACTCCATTCACTAAAAGTTGCATGTCATAGAAGCCCTGTCATGGAAAATGAGCCGCGGCCGTGGCGCAGAATTAATTTCAATGTGTCAGAATGGTGGCCAGCTGTCACAGAGCTTCAGGGTATCCTAAATGCAAGACACAGTTGGCCCGCACAAGTTCTCTCCCTCCAGCCCTTGCCCTGCCCTGCCCCACCCACAACCCACCCCGAAATAGAGCTTTGAAAAGGGCAAAGACAAAGCACTGGCTTCTATGGGTGGTAAATTATCCGCCTCGCTTATTTATGGTGAGATGGAGCCCTGACATTTTGCACTCGCATCCCTCAGAGGGATATTGTATTCTTGCAACAGTGTCATGTTCGCCTCGGCCATGCGCCATACCGTTGGTACTGTGGACCTCTCGACAAATAGCTGCTGCATGCTTCTTCTTCTCTCCAGCTGGCATTGTACAGAACTGTGACATTGTGGGCCCTGGCGAGGTTGTTGTTGAGGACAGTGAAGGAGTGCTGGAAGCACATAAACGACACTACGTAAGGTTGTTTGGACTTTTGGTACATGACAGCGCTGACCGGGTGTCATTTTAATGACGAGTGACCATCGTAGATGCCTTGAATATGGGTCGTAATGATGACACTGAAAAGGTTACAATTAGGGTTGTAATGATGGATATAATTTATATATATATATATATATATATATATATATATATATATATATATATATATATATATATATATATATATATATATATATATATATATATATATATACGCTCTTTCTGAAAACTCTATGAAATACATACAATTGTATAATCTAAAATATCGTTTTATTTATTTTGCATCAGGCCTATGTTATGATCGTCGACCATAATGTCAAAACTTTCAACTTTCAAAGCAATTCTACTCATCAAAATGTACAGTATGTTTTCATTATGTTTTGTCTCAAGTTCCTCATTGTGACTCACGTTGGTCGATGTGTCCTTTTAAGCTTTTATTTCGTTTGGTTGAGATATCAAAAGTGTACCGTATGGGTTAACCGTGTAGAAGTTCCTAAATATATGTGTATTTATTTCACTAGATATTAACACCTGTTTTACTGTATAACAATGAATATATGTTAAGACTCTAGGCTTGTAGAATATATTGGCTCCTTGCTACAGCAATCTACTATATTATGTCTTGTTATATTTGCCTCATTAAAATTATGCCATGCATTTACAGTCGTGTTTTATTACTTAAGAAAACGTATTACATAATCTAAAGGTGCTGTTATATTAGGACACACATTTTTAAACCTACCGCTGTCCGACATGTTCAATTTTATGCTAGCGTTGCATGTTAGTGATAATATTGTAAGGAAAAATACAGCAAAACAATTTTTTGTGCTGTATTGGGTCAAAAAAAGTTTTTGGGGTTGTGCTTTATAAGCAGACTACAGCATTCTAACACAGGTATTTACACACTTCTGGACATTTGTTGTACTTGCTGCAATGAAGCATAATAAAGAAATAAATCATTAAATTATGACACAGTCAAAAAGAAATTATGGTATTGAAGGAAATGAAGAACATACGTTTGGAACTTTAAACAAGAGAGACATATGGGAAATTCAATAATTAGAGAACAATGGCATATTTACTATAAATGAATTTAAAAAATCTGTCTGCTGTTTTGCGTACCTGTGATGGTGTCCCGGGAGTGCGAGCTGTATCCTTGAAGGGAAAAAAGTGAGCGAGGCTCAGAGGTCAACCTGCACTCGCCGGTTTGATCTTCGCTGATCTTCACACCCGCCAACACTAAAGCCACACTGCCAGTGTGTCTCTGTGTCTGTTGTGTATGGAATGCGGGCTTGCATCAATAGGCTAAATATAACCTGACAAACACTCCAAAGCACTCTCAAACACCATCGGGCAACGGTAGAGGATGGAACCAGACAAGTTGTCCGATGAGAACTTCCTCCTCCTCCAGAGATAAAACTGTCTTCTTGTGTCGGAATGTTTCGCAGCCGACATGTCTCACAGGGTCAAAACTTCCAGGGTAACATGTCTTCAAGCTATGCGACTTATGCAGAGAACAGTGGCCCTCCCTGAGATGATCACCGTATGGTTGTCAAAGTGTGTCTCGACCTTTATTGAGCCAAGGCGCCCGCTAAATTTGTAAACTAAATTGTTCGCACATCTGAATGACAGCGTAAACCGTCTGAATTCTTAGCAGACAAATGGAGTCCTCCCTTAAATATTTCACCTTTCCACCTAAGTGAAAAGTGAGGCAACCTTACTTATCTTGTAAATAGTGACCCTGCGAAATTCACAGTCTTTTGTGAAATCTCAGTCCCAGAATAAGTTGCCACAAAAAAAAAAGTATCTTTAGATGTGAGCACGTACGAGATGCTTTTCCAAATCTTCTCAAGTCTTCTGATGTAGCGCAAGTTGCTTTTAGACGCCACTGTCACCATACGCATTGTCACCGGTTAACAAACATAAAGTGGTTGCCGTTTTTGTTTTTCAGCGGTCAACTTCTTTTTACACTTCCATGACTGTATTTAAAAAGAAATGAAATAACGCAATTCTCCTCAATATTATGCCTTTGTGTTTTGCCCTTGCAATTAAGGCCGGTTATTTAATTGTTTTTACATTTTAATATTTAGAGTGGTTCATTTATTTTTAGTTCTGTACAATCGTAAAGGACGATACTTAAAACATTGTCTGTACAGTTACATTTGTATATGTGATAAGTATTTGATTTTTCCCTCCCTGTAGGGTAGAAGTGATCAAGTCTCAGTGTGATGTCAACGCAATGGTGCAACATTGCAAACTTCAAGCACCAAAAATAAACATACCCAATTGGATTCCTTTGCATTTGTGAATGGTGAGGTTTTTACCTCTCCAATGCATTCCTCGATGTTAATAGAGAGTAAAAGAGGCCGGCCGTCACCACACAAAATAAAGAAATAAATAAGACTGAAGGTACATAATTTGTGCAGACGAAGGTGCTAACAAAATGTTTTAATTTTCAAACAAAGTCATTCTCCAAATCAGTGACACAAGATGGGTGATTATGCATGCAACACACACACACACACACACACACACACACACACACACACACACACACACACACACACACTTCCTAAAATCAACTTTAACAGCTGAACATGCCAATTTGCTTTTTCATGTTAGAAAAAAAATGCTCTTTGGAACTGACAGTCAGACACACTGGTGAAAGAATATCTGTTTTTGAACACTCATTCATGTGGAATGAAGTTAAATTGTGCAAAACTCAATAATAACTCATTTATCACAATAATGTTTAGTGAACTGTGTCACAAACAGCACAGAAAGTGGGAAATCATCGAAAGTTGTAATCATCGAAAACATTCCATATTATTTAGGACAAGCTATTGCTTACAAGGAAGTTCCCATCAACAATGCACTGAATCTATTGAAATGCTTTTTTTTCTACCTAAGTGAGTGCACATACAATTTTTTTTCAGTGTCAGGGGCAGGTGACACGGCATCTCATTGAGGGGGTGGCCATAAGTGCGCACGTGCGGGAATACTGTGCTTTGCTTGCTTAAATCTGTAACTGAGAAGTCATTGTTTAACATATCATCCACAGTCAGAGTTTCAAGAAATTGTCGTGCTACTGAGGGGCCACATCGTACCACGCACTACCAAACCAGACATATGACAAATAATGCTATTTTAAATACAGACAAAATACATGCATGCACACAAAATGTGTTTTTCATATATTTCATTTTTGATAAAACATTCACTCAAACTCAAAATCAAATGTTTTGAAGAAAACAACAAAATACCCCCATACTGTAGGGTTTTTTTTTTTCCCAATGCAAAGGGTTCTCATGCATAAAAAACTACCATTGAAGGACGTCACAACACTGCTAAACTAGAAACCAACATTCAGTGCAAAAACTCATTTTGTGCAATTTTTTACAAAAATCAATTGAGGTACGACATGTGTCATGCATGTCATTCCAAAACCTCTTAGGACTACTCATGTTGTAGAACAGGGCAGTATAAGACCCAGTGTAAGCGCAACTAATTCACGTTTGCCATTTAGTGGTAATTGGTGATATTATAATTTAAAACTACAGTATACCCTCAGATATTTGCACTTCGGCACCAAAGGATTCACATGGTGAATTTTTTTTCCTTTTTTTTTCTGACTGATCACTTTCCACGACGCCATATTGCATACTACATTTGACGACTAGTTCATTCAATTAATATCTAAAAAGCAGAAAAAAACATTAATTCTTCACAATTATAAATATTGCTTTTTTGCTTAGGTTTGTTCCTGCTTGTGTGATAAATGCGTTGGGCAAGACTGTTATGTGTGTGCTTTTTATTTCATGATGAGTGTGGATGATATGATTAACAATGTCTTTTCAGCCATATTGTTTTCTTGCTATGGTGTTAAAATAAGGACTTGGTTTGACACTGGCTGTAAGAATCAAACCTTCTTTTTGGAGCTTCTATTCAAAAATGTTCTGTATTTTTTCTTTAAATATGCAGCTGAAGTAAAATGAATTATGGCAGATTATCAATGGATCGAAGAATGCTCCATCCATGTGAAAGTGGCAGGAGAGTCACAGATATCAAATTCTTCCCCTAAATATGGGGGTGCCCTGGGAGTGACCAAAGGTGGCCTTGGCCACCCCTTGCCCCCATATAGCTCCGCCTCTGACTGTGAGGCAGATATGCTAACCAATTTCTTCAATGTAAAGTGTGACCCCTCTTATATAATTCTGAGTTTACCAGCAGATTTAAATGGCTGCGCTGGTCTAAAAGGAGGCCCGTAGATTGCTGCTGGTTTGTCACATTTCATCCTCGTGGGTGCTGAGGTCATGTAAACCGGGGTCATCCAATGGTGACCCTGACTCGCGAGTGGTGGCTCAAGTGACACTCTGCGCTTCCATTCCTCTGGAGGCTCAGGCAGGGACCCGCGGGATCTTGTGTCATGGACACGTGAGGCGAACGGCAACGAGGCGCTCTGGATCGAGAAGGCGTCGTCCACTGAACCGAAAGGGCTTCTGGATGCAGCCTCCCAGGGTGTGGGCGGCTTGTAGGATGCTTGCGGAAGAGATGCTCGATGATGCTGTTTTGGGGGAAAATATGAGCGAGGACCCCGTGTGCCTGCAGGTGACATAGACCCTGAAGAAAAGGACGGCCTAGGCAGGCTAAGGGAGCGGCTTCTACCTTGTCCCTGAAAGAAAATACGCTCAGTCAAAATTATCACTTACGATGCAAAAAATCTGTCAATGATAATGACAAATAGTGGAAGACGGACCAATTAAATGCTCTTCTGATAAATGTTAGAATGTAGCATTAACTTGTACATCGACCTGTTGCCATTCATGAATACGTCCTGTAACTATTTTAGCTTTGTGTTCAACTCCACAAGCCCGGAATTCGCTCTAAGTCAGTTTATGAATACTGAGACGAGAACATCATTATTTCAATACACTAAATACTTTCTTCTGGCATATTGTTTGGTGATGTACGTGCCCTGATTTTTTTTTTTTCATATAATATGTGCCATAGCAAGGCGGCCCGGTAGTCCAGTGGTTAGCACGTCGACTTCACAGTGCAGAGGTACCGGGTTCGATTCCAGCTCCGGCCTCCCTGTGTGGAGTTTGCATGTTCTTCCCGGGCTTGCGTGGGTTTTCTCCGGGTGCTCCGGTTTCCTCCCACATTCCAAAAACATGCATGGCAGGCGGATTGAACACTCTAAATTGTCCCTAGGTGTGAGTGTGGGTGTGCATGGTTGTTTGTCTCTGTGTGCCCTGCGATTGGCTGGCAACCAATTCAGGGTGTCCCCCGCCTACTGCCCGATGACGGCTGGGATAGGCTCCTGCGCCCCTCGCGACCCTAGTGAGGATGAAGCGGTTCGGAAGATGAATGAATGAATGAATGTGCCATAGCCCAATAAAGGTCGAGGAGGACTGTGTAGTAGTACTGCACTGATTAATTTGAGAGCAGTTTTCTTGATTTTGCTGCCATCCTCTGGTCACACAATTTATTTTTTCATTTACGTTTTATATACGTTTTGTTTTAAAATAAATTATTTTAATTAAAAATATGAGGTCATTTATACATTGGTGCATTTCTATTGTGTGGATTATTGTTAATATGTTTTAGTAAAATTTTGTTTTACATTGGTATTGAACCATAAGTGTGTCTATCGTTTGTACTACAAAGTAGGACAGGTTGTCAGGGTTCTAATCAACACTATCGTACTATATAGTGTTACATTAATGAATGATTATACTGCCTTATACTTTGCAGGCGTGCAAAATCAACGTAACATTTGGCAGTCCCAGATGCTAGCCAACATTCGTGACGTCATCTTCGAAAGGTATACGAGCCACAAATGTATGGAGGTAGCTCGTTAAAAGTTCTTGTAAATCGTAAAATTATAAAACGTAGTACACCCGATTTTACAAGTAGTCTCAGTAGGTGTTGGGTTTCATATTATATTCAGTTAAACCAGGAAGACGTCTCCTCCCTTCTTTTACAAAAGAAACAACGCAGGGAAGTGCTTTTTAGTCTAATTAAAACGACCTGGCGGTACTTCCAAGTCCATTTTACAACAACAGTAAATATGAGTAAGCGCTAAATCCATTTGTCACGTCTTTTGGACTGTGTTATTCTGGCCTACCACAAATGATTTTTTGAAAGCAGATCACAGGGACAGGAAGACAGTGGAAAAAGTACAGATACAAGAACAGCAGTGCACAAGAATGAGAAAAGAGAATTTTAATTGTGTTGAAAACAAGATGCGCACGAAACAGTGCCATTTCAGAAAGACAGACAGAAGGAGATAAGGCTCTATATATATATATATATATATATATATATATATATATATATATATATATATATATATATATATATATATATATATATATATATATATATATATATACACACACACACACACACACACACACACACACACTTGTCACTAAATGTAAATCTGCACATGTCTACAAAATGTCTAAAATATATTGAACTTCTTTGGCCTAAAATAGGATACAGAATGTCTGATGACTTCGGAATGAAATAGAAGGAATTTAAAATGATATCTAAAAAGTGCATGCAGGTTCCTCCAAAACATGCCTTCTGATTAAATATATTCTATCAACACCGACGTGCAAGATGTGTTACCGTGTATCAAAGGCTTCATGATTCATGAAAATATACTAAGATTTTATAAATATGCATGTTACAACAAAACAGCTTCAGATAATTCTTGAACCATCCTATACACATACAGTAAGCCCTTCTTAAGAATCATTTTTTATTCTCTTAGACGTCCCGTTTGAACAACTTTCAGGAAGGTGACCTAGCAAACCTTGACATTTGTATTCCACAGGAGAATGCTCAAGCACATACTTTTAAGAAGCTGTCAAGTGAAGCATTTTAGAGACTGCTTTTTTTTTTCTCCAACTACTGTGTTCCATCATGTCTGTGTTGACCGCATCGCCACGGCAAAGCTATTTCTGGAGCTAATTTAGCATCGCAACAGGCCTCCACTGTTTGGTTGTGGCTACTGACTTCTTAGCAGAAAATTTGGGCCGAGGTGCCATTTGACGCGTGACTCGAGCAATGAGAGATGCGGGAGGGAAAGATGAAGCGAAGACGCTATCCAGAGACGGCTGCAGGAAAAGCGTGCTTGCAGCTTGAATGCTCGGTGCTTGCTTGGCGCTTGGTTGACAGCCAGTGTGCTTTTCATCCAAGAGACCATCAACTGCGAGAAGCTCAGCTGATTTGGTGTTTTGCCCAGCAGAGAAATTTGATGAACTTACCGGTCCGGAGGACTTAGCTGAGGACTTAGCAGAGGCCTCTGACTTGCTTTCGAAATCAGGCTCAGAGATATTAGGAGAATGAGAGTAGGCAGACCTTTGTTTGGGTGTCTTGGTTACCTCAAACTTGGATGGAGGAGCGGATTTGGCGCTGGGGCTTTTGGCCTCTGGAACTACGTCGGTGTGGAACAGTGACGAGTCCAAATGATATGGCTGATGTTTCATGATATCTAAAGTGTTGAGGTGCTTTGAGACTGACGTGGGTGGCGCTGTGGTATTTGTTGGCGGTGCATTTTTCTCTGCTGGTGGATTACAAAACGGGGAGTGAAGTGGATTGTAAGACAAAGGAGGTGGCGCGCGAACAATTGATGAATATCTCCAGGAGTTGGGTAAAGACATTGTTGGAGAGGGGCATCTTGTCTGGTTTGCTGTCGGACCACAGATAACAAACTTCTCCATTCTGGACTGTCTTTTGGAAAACAACTCTGCGCCTTTTCCCGTCATGGTGCGATGGTCACCGCGGTGATCAAAATCTTGAGCAAAGATTTGACCTTTTGGAGGAGCCGGTGATATTTTTGATGTGAATGATTTCATTGGTTTTGGCGGGCACGAGGCAACAGAACTCGGCGCGCTGTCTTGCTTACTCCTTGCGGTGAACTGTGGGCGAAGTGGGGTAAAAGTAGGACAGTGCGCCTGCATACTCACAGCGGATCTTGGCTGAGGTTTGTTCCAGCTTTTCACGGTTGGCTGAAGACGAGGCTGAGAAGAGGAGCCGACCGACGCCTTGCCAAGGGCAGGTGTTTGAACGGATGCCTGGGCTCGATCAGCTTCCCAACAAATGGCCAGCTTTTGAGATTCAGAGCCGTGTTGATCGAAGTCATGGTGCTGCCTCTGGGGTTCCGCCAGATATTTGCGTTGTGCAACGGAACTCCTCGAAGGAATACAGGGTTCACTAGGGGGGCCTTTTAACCAAGGTGGACACTTTGGATTAATGGCAGGCTTTGGTGCAACCGGGGGTGGATTCTTGAGTTTAATTGCTCTGGGTTGCATGAAGTTACAAGCTTCAGCGCCGAGGCTAAAACAATCTTCCTCTGACTCCATACAAGCTTTGTTTTCCCGAGGGTCTGATCCTTGTTTGGTTGTCTGTTGCTGTCTGTTTGAGCTTTTACGCCTTGACTCCGGAAAGCTGCAGGTCTTAATTGCGGGCACAGATATTCGCTCATCTCTGGAGGCTATGATGTCACCAGTCGGGGACCAAACCTGTTGGCTTGAAACGATAGGAACAGATACCTTGACGGTTGACTCTGTTTTCACAGGAACAGAAGCAGCAGGCCTGCTGTGATGAGCTGGCCCAATTTGAACCCCTGAAAAGGGCTTCGCTGTCCTGTTTGAAACCAAAGATCTTTGCTGGTCCATATGATGAATGTGTCTGTTCATGTAGTTGCCCTGCTCAGAATGATCGTATCTTTTCCTCATGTTGTACATACTGTTTGCGACTGTATATCCCGGTCCTGAGCGTGCTTTTAAATGTAATCCTTTATTATGGAGCTCTTGCTCTGAGTCAACTTCTTCCATTCGTTTACGACGGTGCGCAAACATCAAAACTCCTTTTCCTTTCGTCCCGGGTAACACTTCCATTCCTTGAACACTTCCCCAGTTTACACTTAAATCATGGTGCCGGCGATCTATGGCGTATTCCTCTTCAAACTCGGACTCGCTGGTTGGGACAAAGTCAAATCCGGTCTCTTGGAGTTCATCTGCTTCTTCTTCCAATTGGTCTTCAGTGTCGAACTTACTTTCAGCAGTGCCGTAACTTACAAGCGTGTACTTCTTCACCCGTTGCTGGCGTTTTTTGAACAGTAGCGCTCCCTTATTTCGAGGGTTCGGTGCGTCAGTCAGAAGGCGAGCAATTCGCTTACATTTGGACTTAGTCTCCTTAACTCGCCTTTGTGATTGGCTTTCATCTTGACCAAGCCCTAAGGCAAAGACACAGAGAGAGGGTGAACATGTCAATGGAAGTGAAGCCACTTTTTTTGTTGTTGGTTTTAATCACGCTTGAATTTCATTTCTTCACCTCTCTGGTTTTCGCAAGATCTCACCTCACGTTCACGTTTCAGCCGTCATTCTTACAATTGTTATTTTCATATGAAGCGAGCACACTAAGTGAAAGCCACTGACAGATCGTAACGCTTCCGTCGCAAAAGCGAGCACTCTAATAAAAGCATCGTATTCACTTACAGCTAACTTAGGGAGGTGTGTCGGTCAGGCAACGGAAGGACTTTACTTTGGACCAAGGATCGAATGACAGACTGAGCTGACACATGCTGGTGTCCATCAAAATGGTTCCATGCCTTATGATACGGTCCTATTTTATTCTTGTCCCACTGTGGCTATCAAAGCCATGGGAATTTTCCCTGCAACTCCTCCTCAAATAGGCTCTGCGTTACCATATCAAAATAACCATCACCCCATGAGACCTTATTTACCGTTTTGAAGGCATTCTTTACTTCAGTCGATGATGACATTTTCAAAAAACAACAAAAAAAAGATGCTCTCATTCAATTTATAAATGCACGTATTTCAAATACGAACAAAAGCAACCACTAACTGCATAGTTTGTAGCGTCAATCCCATCCAATGTCAAAAGGATTGTAAAGGTTTGAGTCGAAGATCGATATTGGACTTACGTGTGCACCTTGCCCCGCGGCTGTCCTGTTCTGAGT
The DNA here is from genome assembly GCA_901007745.1 of Hippocampus kuda. Taxonomy (NCBI): domain Eukaryota; kingdom Metazoa; phylum Chordata; class Actinopteri; order Syngnathiformes; family Syngnathidae; genus Hippocampus; species Hippocampus kuda. Next base: position 29,526 of record CAAKHF010018638.1, on the reverse strand, counting down.
CAGACTCCGAGTTCCACTTCTCTGCCTGCTCAGCAGCCTCATCTGAGATTCCAAAGGAGACTGCAGCAGGAGGTGTCTCGCTGCTCCCTCCTTCTTCTGAAGATTCAACCCCCCTGCTACGAGTCCCTTGGCCCTGCCTTTTCCTGGCACCCAAGGGCTCATCAGTGGCCAGGGTCGAGGCCGGGGTCATTCCAGGAGCATAACCAAGAGAGGAAGAAGATGAAAGTGAGAGTGGCCTTGGCATTTGTCCACTGTGGGGTTCTGATTTGAAGAACAGTGAAGTTGGTGACATTTTGATATGCGAGATCATCCTTGGGTCGTTAGGGTAGGCGTCCTCCCCTCGGTTGGAATCTTCCTCCTCACCCCCGCTCAAATCATACATGGACCGTCGCTCAAGAACCAGATTTGAGTCTCGTGATTCTAAAAATTCTGGGTACCCCGCGGCAGACTTGGGAGAAGAAAATCCCCGTGTGTCCAAGCTTCTCTCTACATCACTGAACTCAACTTCATCACAGGACTCTGCTGGGGAGTCGGGGATACCACATTCTTGTGAACCATGGGAACCCAGGAAAGGGCCTGAAAGATCCATGTTCTCTGGGTCCTCAGCTTCTGGTTCCATTTCTGATTCACTTACAAAGTCCTGAGCGTCACCAATGATACCTAAGAGAGAAGACAATCAGTGGTTTAACCCTTTTATGCACCCTCTATCCTGATAACCCGATAAGCTGTCCACTGCAGTAACCTGCTGTCCCTGAAAGGGTTAAATGGTATTTATGCTTTTCATTCCCAGAATTAAGTTATTCCCGCATTAGATTTCTACTTAAGTAATCGCTAAGTCACAGGTCTAGCAGGGAGTGCAACTTTGCTGACGCAGTTTCATTCAAACTCTAAATGGAATGGTATGTAATATCATGGGGGGAAACAGCCTTCCCGTCCAACTGCACAAGAAAATCAATTGGATGGATGTTCTCCAAGTTCCCCTGTTTATAAAGGGAGGGTTGCTGTCACCTTAACAAGTGCGGCTGCAGCAACATTTCCATTTATGTCTGACAGACTGGAGTACCGTATATGTTTGGTATGATGAAGAAATGGTATACTCCCATAACTAAAGGCATTTTTAAAAAATTGTCAGCGATGTTATAAAATGCATAATAAAATTAAAAGAAAATAATGTCATATAATATTTACTATTATATGAGGATGAGGATTTACAAATAATAAAATATTTTTTGCTGAATTAAAAAAAAAAATGTCACCAGAGAGTGCACAGAAGCTAGTTAAGCAGAGACCATCTGGTCATGACATATTCAGGCCTTTGTCACAAGGTGGTATCATAGTAGTGGTTATTTTGGGGGGGCATGTCAGTCAAAATGTATCGGCAGGGGTAGTAGAACAAAAATGAGTCACGTCGTAGGGCTCGGTGATGATTTTGGTGAAGAATCGTAAGGATGTACTGCTTTCACTACCCCATGGTTCAGGGTAAAATTCTGCCGAGACATTTGGCAAACGTTTTATGAGCACTGAATTGGCAGACTCAGGTTTGCAGAAAACTGAACAAAGTTTCAACTTTAACACTGAATCATTAGTTTGTTTCCTCGCAGCTGTTTTGTATAAAGATTTGTTTATGTTGCCATTTAAAATATGACTGTTTGTACTTCACAGCATGAGGCTACTCCAAAGTTAGACTGTCTCTTACGTGTCCCACTCTCTTCACTTCACACTTGGTTCCACATCATTTTACCACTCAAGACTTTGTTTGGTGCAGCAAGAATTTCTGCTTCCAAGTAAGGCATTACATTTGCCATGATTGCCTGTCTCCTTAGCAACAGGAAGTAGGCATCTTTGAAAACATTTGTGATCTCTGGCTCCAAGGCATGACCTCCCTTTAGGATTGACCTCTCGCGGGTTAGATGTTTCCATGGTATTACCTCAGCCAACGAGGCGATGTGACGTTGAAGTATGTGCGAGCAGGATTCAGTAAAAATTGGCGCTGACGGACATATACCAAACTCTTTGTGGAGTTGGGGGTTCCCAAGAGGAAGCCTGCTCAAGGTTTAATCTTGTTCTCCGCGGTTAAGAGATAGTGTCAATGAATATCGCAAAACACAACACAACACTCAGACAAAATAGTTTAGAAATACATAGCAGCATGATTTTTTTTAAGCAAACAAGCATAGTCTTTCATGTAGGAGAAAACAAAATTTAAAACTGAAAACAATAATACCCTGAGACAATGTCGCTAGCCAATCGAGCGACCGCATTAGAACATAAATCCACAACAGGAAATCAGTTTCATTGTATAGGTTTGCTACACAAAATATGTGCATGTGTATGTACTGTCACATACGGTACGGATATGCACTCAGTATATACGTGTATTTATAAATTCATCATAATCCATTGCAAACTATGACATTTTTGGTATATGAGGATGGAAATAAATCAAGTACATTTTTACATAGCGTTACCTTGCAGCACCATTCCGGTCCACCAAGATAAGTCAATGACCAAATTGCTACTTACAATTATTCATAGTTCCTTTCTCGTCCATGAAATTACTCCTTTTCTCTCATACGTTGGCATCCAGCTCTGTACTCTTTATTTCCTTTTTGTTTTAGGGCCCAAGATGGAAATTTAGGATCCAGGCACAGAAGAGACAAATTAGAGCGAATAACAGATGTCTGGGTCACCCACTGACCAGCTGGAGTGCCGCTTTGCTCCTTCTCTACTCTATTTAAAGAGTAAGAAGAGGTGTCGATGCTCCCTTGGACACAGCTGAGTTAGCATCTCACATGGCTCCCGTAAGGGAAAATCATGCCCTTGACGACAGCATATGTAGACTTCTTTATATCATAATGAAAGATTGGACTTTTTAATAGTCTTACTGTTAAGGGGTGTGCATAAAATCCGTTCTTTACACTCAATGTTTGCTCTCTTTGACTGGATGTCCCTACATGGATGTGAAATAAATCCTTGCCTACAAATCACAAATTAGAAGATATTAAACCTGATTTGAGCTCTCTATGGATTACGTCACTCAGAAATACAGGGACACTATGTTTGATGTATTTTATTTTGGACCAGGATGCAGCGTTCGATACAGTGGACCGCAGTATTCTGTAGGCTCGTTTGCAGCAGCAGATACAGTAGTGGTAGCGCTGTATAAGGTTTAGATCCTATTTGCCAGACAGAACCTTTTTTTTTTTAACCTCGGCTGGTCTGAGTCCTGCTCTGTCATATGGTGTTCCACATGGTTCAATAATGGGCCCCCTGTTGTTTTTTAATTTTATTTGCTGCCCCTTGAGTCTCATCTTAAGAAAGCATGGTATTTCCTTTCACTGCTATGCGGGTGAAAATCAGATCTATGTCCCACTGAACAAAAAGGACACTTTCTCCTGAGGCAAGCCCCTAACTGTCCGTTTCTACAACTTTCTTAAAAAAACATTTTTATTCAGTGGATTTTGTCTCAGCATGGGACTCGGCATTGTTTTTGTCTTTTATGGTGTTTCTTGTTTTTTATGTGGGTAATTTATTGTTTTAACTGTCTTTGTTTTTGGATTTCAGATTTTTACTCCACATACAGCACTTTGTATGCAGTGATGGTTACGTGTTCTATGAATAAAGTTGAGTTGAGGTTATGTGACATAACAGTGAAGTCGGCCTGCACCAACCACACATCACTTAAAATGTAGAAAAAACACATGGTTAAGGGCATTTGTAATTATTAACACCACAATGATACATTCTACCTTGCTCAGGGCAGAGCACACTTTACTTCTTCTATGAAGCTCATCTCTGTGACTGTGGAAGTTATCAAAAATGAAATTTGACAACATACTTTCAGAAATTGGTGGCGTTGGGAAATTCCAAATTAGGTTGATCTTAATCCAGGTCATATCTCGAATTACAGTGCCTTGTCACTTTCTGCTGAATAACTTCATGGCGGGGGTTCCCTCTCACCACTGCAATATCAGCACATTGGATAACTTCAACATCTCGAATTTAACTTTGCAACAGAAGCTGTCTATAGGTATTCCGACAGAGATGGACGGCAGTCTGAGCTCCTGTCTGATGTTTTCCAAGCCTCGGCATCCACACCTGTTGAACATCAGTGAGGAGTCATCGATTGTACAGTGTCAAAACGGATGGGTGTATGACAAAAGTGACTTTAAATCAACATTGGCAACTGAGGTAAGTTCATTTTAAGTTCAGTCTTTCAAGTGAAGTCAGTTTTTGTCATCGATGTCGTTTTAATAGACTAGAAGGACAGAAGGCAGAGAGCGCGAGATAGGATCAAGGGAAAACAAATTGCGTCTACAATCAATAGTAATTGTAATGGCAGTAGCAATACCATGGTGATTAGCTGTATTAGTGGTATTCCGATTACTACTTCATGAGAGCAAACTGTTGCTTTTCTTGGCTGCGCTTCTGGACGCCCAGGCACCTGCCATCGGTCGAAGGGGGGAAGAAACACGAAAATAGCAGTGTTGTTTTCGGCCCTATGGGAAGCACAAGCACGTCGGATGTCCAATTGATGTGTTGCGTTTACACATTTTTGTTTCTTCGCAGTGGGATCTGGTGTGCAGCAGGAAAGGTATGAACAAAGCAACGGCCACCATCTTCTTCATTGGTGTTATGTTAGGAGCGCCTTTGTTTGGATATCTGAGTGACAGGTACAATGAACTCAACTCTTTTGTGTCATGGAAACAATATTACAGTAAATAAAGAGAACGCTTCTTTTTTTTTCTGACCAGGTTTGGCAGGCGGCGGCTGCTCTTGGTGTCCTATCTGACAACCATGACATTTGCCGTGCTAAGTGCACTCTCCACGTCCTATGTCATGTTTGGAGTTATGCGTTTTTTCACTGGGATGTCCATTTCTGCAATAAGTATCGTCTCTATTGTTCTGAGTATGTAAAGCCACAATTTTTCTTGACAGCTAAATGTTGTCCCCCATTGGCTGATTATTCAGTCTTACGGAGCATCATTTTCCCAGATTTAGAGTGGTTGGGTGCAGAACAGAGGACTCTCTTTGGTTTAATCTTCAGCATTGATTGGTCACTCGGAAGCTGCGTCCTGGTTGCAATGGCATACATGGTAAACGAGTGGAGGCTCCTCATTCTGGCCGTGACCTCGCCCCTGATTTTGGCCCTGGTTGCTTGGAGGTATTCAAAGATTATCAGGCCTGCTAATGTGCCTCCAAAAACTTTGGAGGTGACACCATGTTTGTCATGTTCAGGTGGCTTCCGGAGTCTGGCAGATGGCTTATGGCTAATGGGAAGTTTGATGATGCCCACTATTACATTAATCAGTGTGCAGAAATGAACAACAGATGCAAGTGCATGGCCACCATTACGCCAAGGGTACTTTTTCTCCATGTTTTTACTTTGTTTCAGTCAGCTTAGAGGTGACCATGATGCAATCGTTTGTGTCGTTGCTTTGCAGACATTACTGGAATCTGTCGACGTGGACACCACTGACAAGAAGTACACTTTTATTGATCTTTTCAAAACGGCAACCTTAAGGAAACTTGGCGTATGCCTTGGCATTGTATGGTAAGTTGAAGTTTTAGAGCGGGTGATTGGTAAATTTCTCCTTAAGTACTTTTTTGAGCATTTCTTTGATATAGTAGGGAAATCTGAACACCAATTGCCGGGGCCGGAGCGCAAAGGTTGCACCTTTGTTGGAATATTAAGACTGTTAGGTTTACATTCCTGGAATTACAAATGAAATACAATGTGTTAAATAGTGAGCGTACAAGGAGAGGTGATGTACATTTCTGAACTCTGGACGGAGCCAGCCTCCAACTTATCAATGTCTGATTTAACACACAAAAGCATTTTTATTTACAAATGCATGTAATTGTATGAACATGTGAGGTAGAAATTTTTTTGATGTGTTCAAGATTTAGTGTGGAATATTTTTTCTTTCCTCTTTCAGGTTTGGGGTTGCTTTCACTTACTATGGGATAACCTTGAATATCACCGGGTTTGGATTAAACCTGTACCTCACTCACTTTCTATTTACATCAATCGAAATGCCAATGAAGATTGCCCTTTATTTCTTATTGGAAAATATTGGGAGAAGGCTGGTTCAGGCAGGGACATTGCTGTCGACCGGTCTCTGCCTTTTCATCAACATGTTTGTCTCAAAAGGTTTCTGATTCATTTCTTTTACAATTTTACATACAATGTATCTTCTGGTTTAATCTTTGACCATCCCTCAGAGAAGTGGATCATTCGTACGATTGTCGGAGTTCTAGGAAAATCCATGTCGGAAGCATCGTTCACAGTCATATTCTTCTTCACAATTGAACTGTATCCCACTGTTATACGGTTAGTCAGTAACAAACTTCGTTAACCATTTGTACTCTTCCATTCTAGTGCTGCATTACACGAACCTCTTTTATCATCCAGACAGAATGGTGTAGGCTATACTTCCTTTGTGGCGCGGTTGGCCGTGTCCATATCTCCGCTGATCATGCTTCTTGAAGATGTGTGGCATCTCCTTCCTGCTATGATTTACTGTGGAATGGCGATCCTTTCCGGTTTAGTGGCGTTACTCCTAACCGAAACACGAAATACCAGAATGCCCGAGTTCATAGAGGATATTGACAAACCCAGGTAAAGTGGTGTAACGCCTTGTGACACTTGACTGCATGCTCAGCTTGGCTTGGCTCAACACACTATCACCGCTTTTTCTATTACCAAGGCCCGGCGCTATTTTTGAGGGACTGGTCAGGTGGAGTTCCTAGCATGCCGAGCTAATACCGCATGGGTCCACCATTATAATATTTGAATTTAGAATTAGAAATCACCCCCCCCAAAAAAAAAAAAAAAGATATACACACAAGCACAGACATGCTAATGCTAGCATCCCCTGTTGCTGTGTGTTAGTACCCGGACATTGCTGTATTACACACCATAGTCTCTAGTCGACTTTTTGCTTCTTGGGGGAAATTTAGTATAACAGCCGCATGTTGAAAAGGAAACAAGACCGTTTCCCCCTCCCATTATTGTTTTTTAGCATGTAGTATCGCGACTGATATGTGTAATGCTGGATGGATTTCACAGTTTCCCACTGTAGAATCTTAAAAATGGAAAAAAAAAGTGGAACAAGCGTCTCAAACTGCAAAGTAGTAAGATAAGCGCAGGAAGTACTGTGCAGTCGAAAATGTGTTGAATCATTCACTGATTTTAGAAAATGGCATTTATATACTTGTCTGAACTGAATCTTTCTTGCATAAAAAGACTAACCTCCATTTTTTTTTTATACGTTACAGGGAAAAAATAACCAGGGGGGAAGACAATCTAATGAAGAAAAAAAACAAAACTGTGGTGTAGCCTGGCCATGTCATATTCAGCTTGCACAAGAAGGCAAAGAATCTTGGACCTGCAAAAGTGTTTGGCAATAAAGTTTTAAGATGCAAAAACTCCAGTGTTCATTTGGCAGCAATAGCGTGTCCATAGTCTCTTTCCAGTTCAATGCAATTGTTACAAAGGCAAATCAATTAACAAATCTGTGAAAATTATTGCAAACTGAGGAGTAGGTTTTTTTGTTATTTTATTTTATTTTTTTGCATTTTTAAATTTGTTTGTCTACTCCTGTTTTTATCCAACCCTGTCCTTGTCATCATAATTTTTTTTATGCCCCATACAAATTGACAGACACGCCCACAGTGGATATACAATACAATACAATACATGCTGATTCGTTTTTTTTTTTAAATTTTCAGTAAACCACAAAACACATTGTGCCTTTTTTAGAGGGGCAGGGGAGTCATTTTTAGGGAATTATTTCCCAGGTACCTGCAATGTACAAATGCAATGGGATTAAAAACCTTGATTACCACTGACAGAAATACTGTATCTGATAAACATATCTTATCTAAGACCTTTTTAATGCTTTTTTTTAAATTGGAAAGAGATGTGGATACCCTTAATCTGTTTTCTGTTCAAGATTTTTTTTTTTGGTCATGTGCAGATTAAAAGACATAATGGGAACACTAAATAATCAAATTATTTCCTTGTTTTTTTTTTTTTAAAGACAGTTTGCTGGAGTCCGGTAGTAGTTCATTTGCATCAAAAAAATGTTTGTAACATGCAAAGATGTAGTCAATGAGCTTTTCAAGTTTTACAGTTGGTAGAGCTAATGCGTAGCGCCGACTTTTGACTATGAGGACCCCTCCAACACACCTATTCAAATAAGCAAGCTTGCTGATGAGCTGATCAAGCATATTGGAGGAGGGAAACATCTAAACCAATTGGGATAGGAGCTCTCGAGGATCAGACTTGGGCATCTCTGTCCAAGGCCATCATGCCACAGTTTTAAAAAAACATTGACCCTCTCAGGGACAGAGGTTACTACAGTGAACAGTTTATCATGTTATCAGATGACAGGTTATCATTATCGGTGCATGAAAGGGTAAAAAAAAAATCCAATCATTGATCTGACAAGCAAAATATTCATACCCAGCCAGTTTAATTTGTCAAAATTGAGTTTATTGCTTGGTTTGAAGGACAGCGAGAAGGAAATAGTTTGCCCGACTCACCATAGTTATGTAATTAAGTGAATCAGCTGTGATCCCAAGACAGATTCAACTGGCTGGTCAATAATAACGGAAGGAAGGCTCTTTCTCGAGTCAATAATTACATTTTTGGTTCAAAGCACACGTCGGTTAGCAACAGCTCAAACCAGCAATCATGATCTTGCAATGTATAATTGCAGCAAAGTAGCCAGCCCCCGACTGGCAACTCATTTATTCTCAAAATACTTGACTTGCCAAATTGTGTTGATATATCTTGCAAATATCTTGCAAAATAAGACTCTGTGTTCTCAATGTCTCACCATGCTGTTACAGATTTCCCTCCCCTCATCGTAACTGTCTATTATTTTGGGCTCCAAGATTTTTCCTGTTTTCCTTGTGCCTCGCTCCACATTGCCACTCTTACGTTCATGATGAAGTTTGATGACCTGTTAGCAGAAGTGAACGGCTTCGGGCGGTTTCAATGTAGGCTAATGCTAATGTTGGTAATTCCTCGTCTGATTTTGCCTTTTCACTTTCTGCAGAATAATTTCGCTGCATTTATTCCTTCTCACCATTGCAACGTCAGTGCTTTTGATGAAGAGGATGTTTTTAGGGATCTTTCCAGTGAGGAAAAGCTCATTGTCAGTATTCCAGTAGAGGAAGATGGGAGCTTTAGTTCTTGTCAGATGTTTGCAGAGCCTCAATATCATCTGTTGCTGAATTCCTCCAACACTACCGTGTTCCCAACAGTACATTGTCAGAATGGATGGGTGTATGATACATCCATCATGAAGTCTACTCTGGCCACAGAGGTGAGTTGGCTCTGAATTTCTCTCTAAATCATCAGATAAATGCTTACTTTTCTAGTGTTTGGCTCTTCAGTGGGATCTGGTGTGTGAGCGAAAGAGACTGAACAAATCCACAGCCACTATTTTCTTCTTGGGCGTCATGTTTGGAGCAGCAGTCATTGGCCATCTCAGTGACAGGTCCTCATGATTCATGCATATATCTGTTTGCACTGTTGATTGAATTTGTACCTGAGCTATTAACAGCTATCAATATGAAAGGAAGATTCCCAAAGTCCAAACTGTTAGCATGATAAACATGACCGAGTCTCTCTGTTAATCCCATGTTTTGGGTTTTTCTTTTGTGGCAGATTTGGCAGAAAAATCATGCTGTTGGTGTCCTATCTGATCACCTCAATTTTTGGATTCGCAAGTGCTTTGTCAAGTAGTTACGTCATGTTAGCAGTCATGCGGTTCTTGACTGGCTTTGGAGCTTCCGGAGTCAGCATAGTCAGCGTGGTTCTGTGTGAGTTCTAACCTGCATGCAACTCATCAATTAAGGTACAAAGGCTTATTTTGTACTTTTGGGCCCATTACTACATCAGAATTTTTTTTTTGGTGAGCACAAGAACATTTCTAGGGACCGTGCAAAAGTTTCTGGTGCACTCTAAACATTTTCTCATGCGCAGCAGAAAGGTAATGACCCAGAAAGCTTTCTTGTGAGCATCAAAACGTTTGTTATGGTCACAAGAAGACTTTCTGGTCCGCACAATAAAACCTGTGCGCTCATGAAAAACCTTCTCGTGATATTGAAAACCAATTTCTGGTGCGCACGAGCATTTTTTTCTTCTTGCCTTGTCACTTTAGAGCAGGGGTGTCAAACTCATTTCAGTCATGGGCCGCATTTAAGTTCCCGTTTACCTTGGAGGGCCGTTATGACTGAAACCAAATGCAAAAGTCAATTAAGGTTGATTCAACTCTTGTTTAAGTTACTGTAATGAGGGATTTGCTTACAACAAAATGCTTACAATCTGTCTCGTATTTATTACATATGAGAATTTTAAATTTTGGTCGAGATTATAGCAAGCATCATGGAAGTTGATTTGTTTGATTTGCTTTCGCGGACCAAATCAACTGATGTGGCGGGCCAAATCTGGCCCCCGGGCCTTGAGTATGACACCTGTGCTTTAGAGGCTCCATATATAATTATCCAATTCTCCTTCACTAGTCCAAAGGTTAGCCCGTATTTGGCTACTTGTCGCCCGTATTGTCATTGACACAATAGAATAAGTCATGGCTTCCTGCAAAAACACATCATCAACTTTGAGTTCAGTCCCAGATTTTACACACAATACTGGGACACTCTGACTAAACATGACTACTTACCCAACTAGAATTTGTCCTTTTGTCTGTCCTGAACATACATTAGATGGTGTTGTGTGAATGTCCCCTAAGCAATGTAATTATGATCTTTTATCCTAGCTATCGAATGGGCGGACATCAAGCATCGGTCTTCTCTGCTCATTTTATTAAGCATGGACTGGAGTTTTGGCGGTGTGCTGCTTGGCGCTTTCGCCTATTTAGTAAATGACTGGAGGTACCTGATGGCTGTATCAACCATCCCACTCTTGCCAGCACTCATTTATTGGTGGTAAGGAAATAGTATCAAGTGATTCTTTCTTGATAACAAACTTTAACGTTGTGAAGACCTTCATTGATGTTGCCTGTGAATATTCTCATTCATCCAGGTCATTCCATTGTCAGGGTGTTTAATTGACTGCAACTGCATGGTTCTGGCTGTCTTAGAACCAGAACTATCTAGTTGTGTTTGATGATTAATTTATGTGCTTCTGCTGTCTATAGGTGGATTCCAGAGTCTGCCAGATGGCTGGTAAGCCAGGGAAAAATTGACCCTGCATATTTGTACTTAAGCAAGTGTGCCAAGGTAAACGGCAGAAAGCAGTTTATGGATGACCTAAAACCTCAGGTGCAAACTCTTGTCAGCAAATTTTGTCAAGACTGACAGTTTGTTTTTTTTTTTTAAACATTTACGTCTTTAAAGGAGTATTTTTTTCCTCTTCCACCTCCCACAGGATTTGTTTAAAATAACTGCGCTAGAAAATGAAAACAAGAAATATTCCTTGTTGGATCTGGTGAGAACGCCGAAATTGAGGAGACTGACCGCAATTGCTGGCACTGTGTGGTATGGCTCATATAAGAAAAACTTTGTCATGCTGGACTTTTTTTTGTCCTTTTCAACACATACCATGGATACAAGTTGGTGTGGTTTAGTACAGTGGAACCTCTGAGGTCGCACACTTTCAGGACGGAGACCCGGCCAGCTTCAATTTGTTCTTAATGTGAGACATTTTTTTGGCCACGGAAACTAACTACCGGTACTAAACTATTATCCAGCAATCCATTTTTTATACTACTAGCTCTCATTATGGATAAACACAAAGCCTGTGAACTAGGGCTGCGCACGAATCAGTGGTGACTCAAATTGAGATGGGAATTGGCCCTTGAAAATAAATGCCAAATCTGAATTTTTGGATTTGAGTCAAAACAGGACGGGGCGAGTTGTCGTCAGGGAGAAATGTTTGGATGCCACTCACATCCCTGCACATGTGACATATCTACATGGGGAGCGCACATGCGTGAAAGCTGTGTACGTGACACGATGGAGCTGACCCTGGGAAGTAGCTGTTTGTGTGTGGAAATGAGCCTTAAATACAACTGTTCAGCAGTCAGTCAATAAAGCCCAGCGAGGTTGTGTATCAACGCCTCGCTGTTGACCTCTCACACCGTCCTCGCAGCAAACAAAAAGGAAGTTGGCAAAGTTGGACCTGATGGACAAGCTAGCTTAGCGCTGGTTAGGATGGGGCCAGTACAACACGGCAGGGATGCATTTAAAATGGGACCAAAGTGAATAAAAAACATTCTGGGTTCGGCCGTAGGCCAGGGTATGGCACTGGATCCTGTAAATTATTTTAAACTAACAAGAAAATCCTTTCCGTGAATTGATATGCTGCATCAATGCGCCAGTGTAGATGTAACTATGGAAAAAAATTGCGACTCACAGTAAATACTTCACGTCTCACATTATTCCCCTTGTAATAAGGTTACAAAAAGCCAAACAAAAAGCAAACATCTCCAGAGTTAATCCTTCAAATTAAGGTCAAATTTCCTGCTGAAGGAGGTTTCGTAACATCATACACAATGGCAGTTTGGACTCTGAAGTTTTTGTGGCTTAGAGGCATCATGTGCGTGAATATTTTTTTTTATCGAAGTCCAGATTGTTATTTCTTCGACTTTGTAGATTCCACTGTATTGTAATTTTACCATTGGGAATCAATCTGTTCTTCTGTTCATAGGTTTGGAGTGGCTTGCAGTTACTACGGCATCAGCTTGAATGTCTCTGGATTCGGCTTAAACATTTTTGTCACACAGTTGATGTACGGCTTCAGTGAAGTTCCCGCCAAAATTTTCTGCCTTTTTTCAATTAACAAATTTGGCCGAAAGTTTAATCAGAGTGGTGGACTTCTTTTGACTGGATTGTGTTTGTTTTGCAACGTGATTATCCCGCCTGGTAAGTGATGAGGGTGCGAAAGGGGAAAGAGCTTTTCAGTGGGCTGAGAAAAGTGCTTCCTGGATGTCTTCTTTTCAGATATGGCAGCATTTCGGACAACAGTGGCCGCGATAGGCAAGATGTTTTCAGAAGCAGCTTTTACTGTTTTGTATTTGTACACAACAGAACTGTATCCGACAGTATTGAGGTCAGTAAAACACAATATGTAGTGGTGTCTTGACTTACGAGTGCACTGACTTGTGAGTTTTTCAGGGTTTTTTTTTTTTTTTGAGGGGGGGCTTTGAATTGCGATCACAAAAAAATTAATTAAATGTGAGCTAGAGAAAAAAAATGAGGGTGGATTCGGAATCGGCACCCCCCCCCCCCCAAAAAAAAATCTAGAAAAGTGTATTTGCACCACTGATTAAATAATTGGTAAAAAATTATGGGGAAACTGTTGCATTGTTATTCTCTTATTCTTAAGGTACACCAGTAACTCATGTTTTAAGAACATTAACTGTTATGAGAATTCCATGAGTGCAAGTTGAAGGAGTGACTGAAAGTTGTGGGTTCTTATGTGTTGTCACAGACAAAATGGTTTTGGCTTCTGTTCTTTCCTCGCCCGTCTTGGTGTGGCAGTATCGCCGCTGGTGGCTCTTCTTGAGGAAGTGTGGGTTGGTTTACCAAGACTCCTATTTTCCATGATGGCTTCCGGTGTTGGGTTGTTGACGATCCTTCTTCCTGAAACAAATAACACCCGCCTCCCGGAGACAATTGAAGATGTGGAACAGAGCAAGTAATTACGTGTGGAAATATTACGATCATAGTTGGAGTTGAGTAAATGATAAATAAAGTGTCCTTTATGTTTCAGAAGACCAGACTCCACATCTACCACGAATGCTCCACAATAACTTTTGCAGTTGCTGCGAAACACCTAAGAAAACATCTGAACAATTCTCTTAGATAACTCCGCAGATCAAATGGCACAGGGTTACGCTGGCAACTGTATGGTGTGCAATATGAGTCAATAAAGATTTCCGAAAAACAAATCGGTCGTATGGGTCCCCAATCTGTATTTGCGCTCGGGACCAGAGTTAGTTTTTCGTTTAATTCATGTGAATAAATGTTTATATTTAGCTGTCCTGTTGGAACTTCCGTACAAATACATTGATTCAGGGAGTCAAAAAAATTCCCATACATGACAACGCACTGAGTAAATCGCTCACCGAGGAGCCACTTCTACATGCAATGTAACTTAATGTCCACCAGAGAGAGCCGTTGAAACATTTATGACTGAAACGTAAACCTGCAAAACTTTCCTATTTGGTTTAGTGATGGGTATAATACTGTATATTGTAGTTTTACACCACTAACATAATAATAAACATATTGGCAAGCGAATTCATTTAATGTCATCACAAAAATTGGTGAAATGTTTCATATAAATACCAGTAATATATTCCATGTGCATTCTGTCACAGCCCAATTGAAAGAGTCGAAACAAAATAAAATTAACAATTTAAGAAGCTCTGCAGCATGAAGTAGTGCTTGGATATGTAAACCAGCAACGGCAACAGCATCCACCACCAGTCCGCAGTGCCGCTTTTGGTGGAGATGGAAATCTCTTACAGCCAATCACAGACGAGTATGGTGCTCCTGTGAGCCAATAAAATTGCATATTTGCAGTGTAGGCGTCACCGATGTGCCATCCACATTGGAGGCGGCAGGCGTTTGGTTGAGAGGCGGGTGCCGGATGGTGGAGTACCACTGATGAGAGAGAGAGCGGGCAATAAAAAAGAACGGACTCTTTTTAGCTCGCATTGTATTTCCACGCGGATACTGGAAAACTCCACAGGAGGATTTGCTTCACCTGCTCGTGTGGTACGTGCGACAAGATGGCCCTAAATGTGTTTTTTCCATCGTTTTCTAAAGCCCTGTCGTGGCTAGTAGGGCTGTGCGTTTTCTGTAGCTAGCGGATTATTGCGCTCGTGACTTTTCAATGATGGAGGACCTAATGCTAGCCGGCGTGGCTACCTTTCAACCATGCGGCTTAGAGTAATCTTTCCATCGATGTAGTTATGTGGGATAAAGGCGTTTGTTTGTTTGGAACGGTGCGGTCATTGTCCGCTTCACGTTTATTTTATCTCCACCCAGATGTCTCTTGAGCCGCCCACACCCATGATTGGGTCACAAGGCGCTCTAAAAAAAGTCAGATTTCCACCAAGTTAAAACCGCTCGGCTTGTTGAGTCGCTTGTTTGTGTTCATATAGGTACAGGGGGAATATGAAAAGTGCACGTACAGTGTATGGGACAAGTTAGTTCGTGAGGTCGGTTCATCTTTTGAAGCACTGCAATTGAAAGCTAGCTGATTAGCAAGTTGCAGCATTTTACAAATACGAGCCCGCGAATAAGAGAAATCCGCGTACAAATGACGCCCATTGAAATGCATTGAGGGCGAAATTTAACCCCCCCCCAAAAAAAAAAACAACAAAAAAAAACGCTGATAAACTTCCAATATGCGTTTTCAACGGCGGGGTTAGTCTCCCATTCCACCCCACAAAATTATTGCGGAACAACGGTCATGTGACGTCCACTGACTTATAAAATGTATAAGTCAAGGTATAACAAGGTACAGTGTATCAACCCCTTGAAGATACACTGTACCTTGTTATACCTTGACTTATAAATTTTATTTGTAATTGTAATTTTATTTGTAATTGTAATTTTATATTACAATCTGATTAAAGACAGTGTGAATAAATTAACTGGTCCATCCCCACTGACTCCTGATGTCACTCACTACGCCACCCCCTTAAAAGGCACGCATCAACACGAATACGAACAAAACTTAGGTGCCTCATTTGTCCTAATGCTTTCTTAGTAGTGTTTTATATCTGGTGTTGCCTTGGGGCATACAAAGTAGGGCTAAGGGGATGCAGTGACCCACAGCAGCCACACTGAGCCCCCTCCCCACTATTATTCTGTGACCTGACCCACATTCGTGTCCCACAGGCGCCTGCTAGGTTCAAGCATGGGACCTGCTTGTGGGTTCGACATCTCCCAGCATTCGTCAGTCAATCTTGTCCCACATGACTAACAGGCTCGCTGCCCGGAGAGGTTCTTCCTTCTCAAGGCAGTCATATTGCATCATCTAACGAGCCCTTTTCCACAATGTAATGGCAGAATATTTCAAACAACTCTTGTATTAGAGCCCTTAATCCTAACAATGTGGCGGGTTAGCCTGGTTTTAAAATTGGCTTCACATAGAGTACCAGTCAGAAGTTTGGAAACACCTTCCAATTCAGGGTCCCAAACACTCTTAAGAGGTCAAGAAATTCAAGACAATAACACTTGATTATGCACAGCTCTTAACTGAAAGTCATTCCTGGTCATAAAGCATCATCCACATTATAAAGAAACCCCAAAATGTGTAAAGCTGTTATCTGGGTTAAAGGTGCCTTATTTGAAGAATCGAAATTATAAATCATGTTCGGTTTTGATCGACATTTTTTTGTTTACCAAATAATTCAATTTCTTTCTAATATCAATGTCCTAAGTATTCATCTACAATTCTGGACAATTTAAAATAAATATAAAAAAAAACCAAAAAAAAACAGAATTAGGTCGTGTTTCCAAACGTTTGACTGGTACTGAACATTAATAAATCGGCCAAATTTCCTCCCTTCCAATAAAAGTCAGGAAAGGGTCTGATTGTCTGATGTATCTAAAAGATTATTACCAAAAAAGATTATCCCATGAAAAAAAAGCAAAATAATCGTGAGCTCCAGCCTGAATCTCAAATGATTTTTCCTCTGGAGTGGAGGTTTCCATGAGTGATTTGCAATAGTTACGTTACAGTGCATGTGGGCTGAGATGGAGGTGGAAGGCCTTCAAGTTCTGTGTGGGCATGATGTCCACACAGACTGAAATATGTATGAGGAATATTGTAAGTGAAGCAGAATGATTACATTTGTGTCATTTAGTCCTAGCATTTAGTAGTTTCACTTTTACAGTGGGTGTTCCTTCATCCAGCCATTAAAAAAATTATTCACAAGAGCTTTTGTGACCAAATATTGGGATGTTCCCCCTCTGGGTTGTTGAGTCATTTTGCACTTTCTCGCATGAATGAACGCTAAACTTGTATAACTCATAATACTTTGTTATCTCGGCTGCAGGTGGCCAAGCGAGGAGTACTGCTTCTGGTAGCTGCCGGAAATGTCGCAGAGGAGTGGGCAAGAGGACCCGGAGCGGTACCTTTTTGTGGACCGTGCTGTGGTCTACAACCCAGCTTCGCAGGCCGACTGGACCGCCAAGAGACTAGTATGGATCCCGTCTGAGCGCCATGGCTTTGAGGCGGCCAGCGTGCGCGAGGAGCGCGGCGATGAGGTGGTCGTGGAGCTGGCGGAGAACGGGAAGAGGGCGTCGGTCAACAAGGACGACATCCAGAAGATGAACCCGCCCAAGTTCAGTAAGGTGGAGGACATGGCAGAGCTTACATGCCTCAACGAAGCCTCTGTACTGCACAACCTCAAGGACCGCTATTACTCGGGCCTCATTTATGTGAGTAGTTTTGTCTTGTGGTGTGTACCAATGTATTCTTTTACAGTGAACGGTGCAAAAGGTGAAGAGCTGTGATTGAGACATTTGAACTGAACGGAAACACACTAAAAATGTATTTGAACACAGAAAAAAAAATGCTTTTGACTCGGGATGCGCATTTCCAAATAATTAAATATTTTCTTCTTTTTTTTAAATACAGATGGACACATTTACAACATAAGACAAATATAGTAATGACTTCACAAATAAGAATTTTTAACAGTATTTTTTAATACAATCGGTTATCGTATTTTTTTTTTGCCAAATATTGGAATCTGCAACAGCATCAAAAAATGCATGTTGCTCGGGCCCTTCAAATTACAATGAAGCTGCCGGACATGCATGGAGTCTCCACAACACGCAAACAAGTTCAACAGATAAAAAGTATGTTTCCGTCTGCAAAATGTCACTTTTTAAAGGCAGCGTAGATCACAGTTTGGATTCAAAACAATTATCGGAAGCTGTTATGAGAACACTACATGGTAAAACAAAATATGAACAACTCATTTTCATCTTTTTGGAGCATCAAAGAAACACCACCCACTACAATGTGTATGACTGGTGCAGGTAGAGGGGTAGGCAAAACTGTACTTGCCATCACTGCTACTTCCTCTGTGCTTGAGGAGTTCATCATCCATTTTGCAGAGCGTGATTTGCAGTTTTCCTAAAAGTGTTGTCATCCATGTCTTCAAAATATACTGTATGCCCACCCATGGCTAATTTCTCTCGCCTACCCTATGTTGTTGATTTGGTATTGACGCGTATGGTATCTGAGAGCTTTTATAACGCTGTATACTGGTTTCGGTGTCTGTGTGTCCCTACTTTTTACTGAAGATGGCAAATCTCAAGAAGAGGCCTCAATGCACCCAGATAACAACTCCCACTCTCCTGATATCACAAATGCCCCCATCTTTGCTGAATCACTCCCTCACTGTGTTTTTCTTTGAATTTTCTCAGAAGCATGATGTGGGGGAACTCTCATTTCAAAGTTAGATGTATTAACTCCCCTCAGAGCAACAAAAACCTTATCGAGTGGAACCTCCGTTGCCAAACAAAACATTTAGATAACAATTTTTTTCAGGCCTTTGCTGACTGATTACAAGGGTGAGAAAACACTCCAATTCAGCCTTCAATTCAACACTTCAAGTTAGCGCTTCTACTGTACAAGGTTCTTTTATTTCTTCTTTTAAATAACACCGGGCCCAAGGGTACATTTCTTACAAAATAATATTCCCGACTCTTCAAAGGGCTCTTATGACTTCCCTCTTAGTGGGCATGCCATCATCATGTCCTACATTAGCTGTCCAAGTGATTATGAACCACTTAGTGACATGCATGCCTGGAAAAGTCCGGGGCTCGAAGCTCGTGGGCCCGACCACCTGAGACACTAACAGAGGTATCACTTTTTTTTCTTTTTTTTTCCTGCACTATTGTGGCTGCATGAGACCGCAAATCTACCGGAGCTGATGTTAAAAATAATTGTGTTAGCAAGCATTTGCAGGTTCAACCTCATGTTTACTTGTTCATAAAATTAAGAGAAGTCCATGTCAAGCACAGTTTGTCTTCTTACAAAGGGAGTATTCTGTTCATGGAAGAGGAATTGGCTCCAGACGTATCCATCGACTACAGGAACCTTTGCTGAGTCACACTCATATCAGCCACACACTTGCACACACAGACAGTTCCCCACTTCGGCACGCGCATCACGACGGCAGCCGAAAATTTACAGCACAGCCGGTAAAGTTCTCTTCATTAACCCCGCGAGGCTAATAAGATCAAACATATTAGATACTCGCCTCACGGGCTCATGAAATTATCAAAAATTATGTGCACCCATAGGGTTTAGTTACACAGAGGCCCCTAGCTTAAAGTTTTAGGGGCACAGGCACAAAATGTTCAGCACACATGCAAAGTAAACATGACATGCAAACCAACACACGTTCTTTCTATTTTTTTTTTTTTTTAATGATTGTTTGGATATTTCATAGCAGCCTTAGGAGAAATGAAAATATACTCAGTCGAGCATCGAGGTTGATTGAGTCATATGTGTGAGCGAGCCGTTATCCAGCCCACGTTGATGTTCTTGTGTTCTAATATGTTGTGTAACCTTGGTGGAAGAGCTGTTCATTGTCAGTGAATATATTCCAAAGCATTCCCAAGGCATTCATGTGATTATTATTATGATTCCCCCCCCCATGAAGCCTGTTTGGGTGGCGCCCCTGTCGGGCATCAGAGCTGCCCTGCTTTTGAGCATCATTGCAGCTGTCCAAGAAGGTTCAGCACAAGTCTGTTTTATTGATGCCACTCTGATGCATTATTGAATGCAAGCTGGTCCACGTGCACGCTCATCTTTAACCGGCATTGATGTTGCAGTGTCTATGAGGGGTTGAACGACTAAAATTTTTTTTTTTTTTTTTTTGGGGGAACATGGCAATAATCCCTTGCTTGTAGATGTGAAGTAGCAACTATATATTTATTAGATCGTGTATAAACATTTTAAAGCTTTATGCATAATAGGAATATGCATGTGGGGTAGAAATCAACCCCTCAAGAACAGATTGTGTTCAAGAAGCTATTTCTTTCTTTGCTCAGTTTGAGGTTTTTCAGAGACACTATAGCTGACTGTTGGGATTACACACAGCGCCACACAAACTGTTCACTGTGGCACATTTGGAATTCCACAGTTGATTTCTTTTTCTGGCCATCCATTGCGTTCGGAGCATCAAGCTTTGCAGACTTATGACCAGAATTCTTTGGTACTTGATATTGTGTGACCGGTCCAAGACAAAATCCTGTATTAACAATTCTAACAAGCTGTCCGAATTTAAATTAGAAAATGATTCAAAGCAGTTCAATTTCACACTGAAAGCAGCATTGGGATTCTTGAGATTCAGGGCAAAATGAGAACTATTTGCGCCTTCCTGCTCTGTTGCGTAGGTGGATTTATTTCAATGAAACGGGTAAAAGCATGCCTTAACCTGTTTTGTATGTCTTTAGCAGTCAGCAAGTGAGGACACAGGAGAAATGGTCCGTCCTTGCCCATTGAGAAAAACTTTCTCAGCATTTTTTTCGCTTCACAAACATTTATATGTACATTTCTCGAAGTACTGAGGGCCATTTAAACTGTATCAGAATTGCTCCCTCTTTACAATTTCTGAACTGAAATGTGCATTGTGTCTAAAGGGTCTTAAAATAGTATTACAGTAATCCCTCGTTTATCGCGGTTGATGGGGACCAAAACCACCCGCGATAAACGAAAACCCGCGAAGTAGCGACCAATTAACATATATATTTTTAAAAAAGATTGCCCCACCCACGTGGGCCTTTGCGCTTGAGCAGAGCGCACTAACACACACACACGCACACACACACACACACACACACACACACACACACACAGGCCAGCGATCCCGGGGTGTGCAGCAGACGTGTTTATGATTAGTCAATAAAGGTTGTTTAGACAATTAAGGATGGAGAGACCTGCTTTTGTTCTTATAAGTCTCTCTCTCTTTGTCTCTCTCTCTTTCTCTCAGTAACACACATACACTCACCTGCGTGCCCATGTGTGCACGCACACACACGTGCCCCACGTGGACCTTCCGCGCTTGAGCAGAGTGCGCACGCTAGCACGCATAGTAAACAACACTTAAACATTGATTTTTCTTCAAACTTCAAACTTCAAAAAATATGAATGTTTGAAAAAATCCACGATGCACCAAAGCCGCGATAAACGAACCGTGAAATAGCGAGGGATCACTGTAATGGTATTGAACTGAATTTCAGTGTAATATAGCTGGACTTTTAAAAAATAAATAAATAAATAAGTAAAGATGAAATCTTACTGGCTGGTGTCCTGTCATGGCTGCCCGACTCGGCAGCCAACTTCTTGCCCTAAGAGGGCCGCTAATCCCACAAAATACCCCCTGGGGGTCCACTGTCAAGGGCAGCCAGCTGAGTCATTCCTGTCTCCCCGCTGCCTGTGGACCATGCTGGGTCGGTTGCAGTGATCCGTCTGGCTGGCTGTGTGCCCACTGTTGGGGGTCCATGAGAGGTTACTGAGGCACATAATTTGTCTCGAAGTTAGTCGATGCCAGCTAAAATGGGTTTGGATATTAGCATGATTAGTTATGAAGGAGATCCTGAGCGCTTTTATTGCATGCTCAAAACAAAGATGCCGATTGGACGAAGAGGAGATCTGAGCTCTGCAATCCATTGCTCATCCTCAATTACCCAGATGCTGGTCACGCCAACTGAATTTGCATATTGAAAATCAGATTTTTTTTTTTTTTTTTGTAAAACTGAATGTGAAAAGTAAAAAAAAAAACACAATTGAAATTTCAGTGAGGATTTCAAATTCAAATTGTACAGTTCAACTTTTCAAAGCAAATTATGTAATTCAGATTCAGTTTATGAAGATACTTATTCAAGTTTAACGATTCAAATTCAAATATAAATTATTCAGTTTCTGGTGGCGCATATTTCAGCCCGTAGATATCGGATATGAATCCCTAATGATGGTTAGAGGAATTACTGTTTTCAATCAGTTTGTTTTTTTTTTTTTGAACTGCAGGGTTTAATTTAGTACCTAGCTGCAGCTGTTGTGAAAGCGCTATATAAATCAGGATGTATTGTATCGTATATCATCATTTTTGACCATCATTTGATAAGTGACCAAAATCCAAAATCAGTATGCTTTAATTATGGAACACCTAAAACAACCTGAATATAGACACAACCAAAGTGCAAATCTGCTCTGTGGCATTATTTATTATTTGTCTACTTATATTGCTATGACTCACAGTTCAGAGATTAAATTAACTGCATATTGTCAAGTGAGGATTTTTTTTTTTTTTGGGGTTGGGGGCCTCTTGAATCAAGACCTTTGATCCCAGTCATTGATATGCGATTGAAATAGCCTTAATCCTGGGCCGCCAGTGTCTACTGGACAGCGTCATGCACTCTTGACTTAATGGGGTGTTCAGGGATTAACCCTGCTCAGGCCGCTTTGTCTGCAATTGGATGTCTGTTCACATTATGTCGGCACACCAGCTGCGGATTACCGCATCAGGCTCACTATCTGATTTCAGTCACTCATTAATAGATATTAGGGGAGAATTGCCACAATTCATGAAAGAAACCAAAAGCATGTTCCCCATCTACTCAGTTTGTTAATATTGATACAAAGTGCATTTTAATGTGTACAAGAAGTAGCAGCAACATCTGCTATTTGTGCTGAGTTACTTTTCCAAATATTCCTCAGTAGCCTATGTTAACATAAAAGCTATCGCAAATAAATGTAAGGTGAACTCAAATGGCCACTGGAATTGCATTTAGAATTGCATCCTTTGTGTTTCTTTTACTAGACATACTCTGGCCTCTTCTGTGTCGTCATAAATCCCTACAAAAACCTCCCCATCTACTCTGAGAACATCGTGGAAATGTACCGGGGCAAAAAGAGGCACGAGATGCCCCCTCACATCTACGCCATCTCAGAGTCTGCTTACAGATGCATGCTACAAGGTAAGTCAGCTGCTTTCCATTTCCATCACAAACGACCTCGATCTAAAAGGGTCTGTATTGTACAATAGGACCGTATTTCATCAAATACACCATCTGCTGCCAAGATTTGATGTACCTGCACTGGATGTGATCGTAACTTCAGATGATGTCACAGTCATTGTACTAAAATGAGTTTATAGTTTTTATAAAGTGTATGCAAAAAAGTGGTGAAGATTACACGACTGTCTTGTGTCCTATGTGTTGTGTTGTGTTGTGTTATTTTTGTTATTTTGACTTCAAAATGGCGCCGCGTGAGTGGCTGCCTTTCCAGCAGCTCCTATATTTTGTTGTTCTACTTCTTCCTTTCATAACTTTGCTGCTGTGAATTGGGAATTTCTCCATTGCGAGACTAATAAAGGTTTTCTTATCTTAAACTGCTCTCGGTTGCTGGTGTGTTAGCTGCTTAGCATATGCATGCATGTAATGAATGGCCTTCTCAAACTACATGACTTTTTTGTCGTTCATGACGTTCGCGCTGTCGGACTACTAGATAAATATCTGCGTCTTAGACCGATCGAGATGTCACACTAGTACGCAAGTACGTCACTGACCGGACCGCACCCAGTCGTTGCATGCTTCCAACAAGATTCAATCCATCAGCGCAGGACCCTTAGGAATGCGGGACCAGCAGCTGTCAAAGTCATGTTGACGGAGACATAATGCTTGTGAGAAAAGAAATAAAAATAAGAGAGAGCAAAACCATGGACCCGTTTCTGGATGGGAGGGAGAAGGCAGTGTGAACTTTCTATTGTCCAGAAAGTACTATCAGTTGAAATGCTTCTGTGAAATGCACAGAAATGTACTGTGTACTGTTCTGTGATTGTGTGCGCCGTGTCCAGTTCTCTCGTCATAAGTAGGAGAACACTGTCTACCGACTGGTCAATGCTGAAGAACCAATCAAAGGACCACATAGGATGTGTCAGACTAAGCGGCAAGATAAACAAAAATTCTGACAAGCCAGGCTTTTTCGTCATCCGGTTTGTGAAGCGTCCCAGACACCTCACGGCCACTTGTTGAGTATTTAACACTACGCGGCCTATGACGCATCAAGACAACTCAAAATAGGCTCCAAGACTGTAGCTTTATCTACGACAGGTCTGTCGACTTACAATTGTGTTACAATCGTGTGATCTGACGTCAGCATTGCTTATCAGGTTGACCAGTGCTTTGGGGTGGTTATGTGGACTATGCAGCTGGACCCCAAGACTGCTGTTATTTACCGGTAGTTTAAATCTTTTATGTTTCATGGTGACTCTGACCACCTTAATATAGCTTGATTGATTGTATCCCTTGTGACTGGAGTCCTTTACACTGAATTACATTTTCAAGCGCCCTTGTAGTTGCCAAACTTCCCGACTCTGAGTGAACAGTGACCGACTGGGCTCAGACCGTCAAGAACACAGAGGGTGACCCCATTGTGCTTGACAGTTAGGCCTTTGTGCGACGGAGATGGCTTACAAGTGATGCTGGTGACAAAACTGGACAGCCCTGTCGCCCCTTTCAGGCTTCACAGCCTGTCAAAGCAAAACAGCATGACCTATTTTTACTACTTTCCTGCCTGTTCCTTAACATTACATATCAGCAGTCTAAGCAACATGTTTTCATTTGAGTAATTTAACACAAATCTTGCCATTTAATCAGTGAGTTGTTTTTAAGGTTGGATAGATTTTTTTTTCTCCCCCCCCTCAAAATGTTAGTGTTTTGTTTTTCCTTCGTAATGGCTTCCGTAGCCTCCTGATGTGCCCTCTTTACACTGAAGATATGGCGGTGAGCCGGGAGGCGCTAATTTCCGAATCAGTCACTTAGAATTGGCTCAGGTTTGTGGCGTCACACAATGACCAACATAGTCTGCTCCAGGTAAGTTTAGAGACGGTTAAAACCGGCGCTCGTAGCACTGAAGGGGAAACACTCTCTAAGAAACAGACAATGATAATTATTTCACATCATTGTGGCAGCATTAGGTCAGCATATTTAATTTTTAACACTAAGGCTTGCTTTTGCGCTCAGGAGGCATCCGGTTTCGGCATTTTAATTCTTGGATGAGGATTTGCTTTCATATGCGATGACACCAAATGTTTCTTCTATGCCCGCCTGTTAATACCGGATTCTCAACAGGCGCAAAGAAAATATCCTCTCAACATTAATAGACAACCTGCACAAATGTCATGCTTCATAATGGGTGGAACGAGAGAAACGCTGCCGAGCACCACCATGCTTACCGGTACTCATTTTACTGCTGTGTTCATATTGGAGTGAACAGTGTTGTGCTTAGAAAAAGAGGTTTGTAGGTTGGAGATTAGTGGATGCCAGCTGCTGCTCTGAGGGGTGGCCCAAAGCATCTTCAGCAACCTGATTGATATTAGCGATTGTCCAGTTTGATAATAAAACACAAGTGCGTTGATGAAGATGGTCAGAAAGCCATTAAAAGCCAAAACGTTTTATAATCCGTGCCGAGTGTGTAATGCTATTGACATGTTGCCATTGTGACTTGCGTAATGGGATTGTCACGGTACAGAAGTCAGAAAATGTCCGTTTCAGTTGTCATGCCAGGATGTTTGTTTTGGAATTAATTCGTTTGATTGTGCTCAGACTGAAGCGCCGGTTGCATCAATGCATAACATTCTGTTAGCCAACAACGTCCTGTTGTTGGCTAACGGGTGTCTGAGTCTCACAGACATCCGTTAATTACGGTACCTCTACTGTACATAATTGTTTCGCCCACCAACGCTCTGATGTGCTGTTTAATGGCCTCTTACCAAACACAAATAGTGTGTAAGCAGACCAGTAAAACTTAATGCACATCTGTTGTTGATTAACGTTCTGATTTTTTTCCTCTTGATATGATATCACTCTATGAGTCATTATGGACTCCGGAAGTGCTTTATAAAGAATAAAAGCATGTTGAAAGATATCCTGTCAGCAGTTATGGGTTGGCAGTGAGCACAAGCACCTCTTGAAGGGTCCCAGGAAGGGAGAGTGGGTCTTTGTTTCAGTGAGAAACTCTCCCTCCTTGCGTCCCACTGGTGTCAAATAAGAGTCTTTGGTTGATTTCCATCAGCCTCTATCTTAGATCAGTGTATGCTTTCCAAATGTATAGCCTGATGGCATCCATTCCAAGACAGATTCTTCATGATACTGAACAGTGTATGATGTAACTCGCACAGCCAAGAATGTCTGCTAAAATGCTTGGGAAGGTTTGTAATAACAGAGCATACACCAAGAATACGGCTTTGCTCCACCTGGTTGCAATTCCTGGACACAGTAACAGCTCTCATGTCCCTTTGAACCAAGAACCTAAAAGCTTCACCTTCGGTACACAATAACACACACATCGTCCAGGAAATTTCTGAGATTCACCACATGCAGCATACACACATACAGAATTAGCGCGAGACCAGTGACTGATATTAACCCATTCAACTAGAGTGCTGTTACTCCAAAAAAGCTGGAATAGAAGTGATGGGTAGCTACCTTTGTGTTCTGAATGGTAAAATTAGAACACCTGAGTATGACTTTAGAGATGTATCTTTTGGTAATACCCATCAACTCCAGAATTCAAGCAGTCGTCGATCACAACTAATGGACCAAACATGCACCAGATTACTTTCGATCCCGCCAAATGAGTTTCCGGTTAACGCAGTTAAAAGTTAAATGACCATACTTTTTATTCTTTACGCTATCCTTTGTTTTTTACATTATGCCCAACTCTCATTTTTTGTGTAATAATCTAATTAAATCTTATCTAAACGTGTATTTGTTACATATTTTGATGCATTTTTATGCTTTACAAAACATTTATGTCTGAATTTTGAGGCGCTTGGAATGGATTTACATTTACATGGTAAACGCGTCTCTACTTATAAAAAATGTACTAGTTAAGAAATTTCTTCCAGAACCAATTAATTTTGTAAGCCAAGGTACCACTGTACTTCATTCCAGAACCCAACTGGATACATATTACCAACCAATTGGTTCTTAAGTGCACCCTCAAGTCTGCTGAGAGCGGCAAGAAGGCATTACGACCAGTAGACTCCAAGTATGTCTTCATGTTCACCTCATCAGTCACTTATTTTTCTGTTTTCTCTTCTCCGGACAGCTTTTAGCTACCTTACTGCCTGTCACAAGTGATTTGTTAAAGAACAGACCTGTTTATGAAGTCGTGATGCCTTTTCTTCAGTTTGCATAAAGACTTTGATTGAAATTCATAACCTTTTTGGGTGAGTTCCTCATGCAATATATCTTAGATTCCATAGCTGCTCTCCTCAAAAATGTTCCACATCGCAAAGCAAATATTGAGGATCTCGATTGCATAGGTTTCCATTTGTAAAACTGTGGCTGACACACACCAGTGCAATCTCTCCTGACCCCAGTGGTCTTTGTCATTTTGCTCCCGCAATAAAT